>OMNN01019284.1:0-17620 GCA_900302755.1 Chromis chromis
GTAGGGACAGCAATGTGGCTCAGTCCAGTTCTAGGTCCCGTCTCACCCTGCTGCTTCAGTCACCCAGCGCCAAGTTCCTCACCAGCCCCGACTTCTTCACCGTGCTGCATTCTAACCCTGTAGGGACACACGTGTTTTTTTTCTCCTCTTTCTTCTCTGTTGTACGTTTCAAGAAACTCCTTTTCAACCAGCCATTCAGTAAGGGCCTGTTGGGAAATTATTAGGAGGGTCATAAAAAGGTGGGAGTTGGGGGAATTGCCATAAAAGCATTCAGGTGTTGTGTTAATAGTCTGGTTGATGACATCACACACTCCTTTTGTGTCAGCTAGTGGTGGTATATAAACAGCAACAACAACGGCACATGTGGACTCTCTCAGCAGATTATATTGGATGCAGACTCACTACTAACATTTTGATATCTGGGCTACAGAAACACTCCTCAACAGTAACATCTCTTGTTCACAAAAACTACAATCCTCCCTCCTTTCTTTTACCACTCTTCCTCCTATCTTTGTCAGCATCAGGATATTCCTGCTGTGTCCTCGTAAGTGCCCCAGGCTTGTCCATCTTACAATTGTGTGTAGTAATATTTCCTCCTCCTTGCATTCCATATGGCACCGGCCCTGCATACTCTATTACCACTTTTCCACCAAGAAGAACCAGGTGCCAAACATTTGAATATCTAATATTCGAATATATAATAATTTTGATATTTGAATAGTCGTGCGCGCCCCCGCCAGTTGATCTGAGAGATCTGGTGTCTTCCATACTGAATAGGATTTTCTCTGTCATCAAAAATAAAGGGGGACATATGAAGTATTAAACAATTAGAAGATTTGATTGTCAATAATGAAAGGTGTAATGACTTTTGTTCAGCTGAATTCCTACTACGGCACCTGTGGCTTTAATATAGTGAATCTAAACTATTAGTTTTTAAATTTACATAAATCTCTACTGTTCAACTGTGCAGTGTGATACAATTTTGAATAATTTGACAATTCAGTGATATTGCACAGGAATGTACTCACTTCTGCTGTATACTGCACAATTCATTCTAAGGAGAAGCAAAATTTATTGCAATCTATGCAGTAGATGCTGATGAGTCTCTGTTGGTAGTTTGAGTATGGACAAAGAACAGATGGGATCAAAACTGTGTAATCAGTAAACTGTGAACTTTCTCCTGCTTCTCTCAGAGTGCCTACCGTATGTTCACCACCAACACGTGTCTGAAGCATATGATCAGTAAGGTTCGTCGGGATGCTCACCACTTTGAGCGCTATCAGCACAACAGGGATCTGGTGGCCTTCCTCAACATGTTTGCTAACAAACAGCTGGAGCTGCCAAGGGGCTGGGAGATGAAGCAGGACCATACTGGCAAGGTGGGGCTGGCACCCTAATCTAATGCAGTGTTTCAGAGTCTGCAGTTTATAAACTCAAGGGCTTTAAATGGTTTGGATGCAATAGAATGTACAGACTTATGACTTTGTTCACTGGTTGGCAGGTACACATTCCACATTTATTTCTGTCTTGTATTAAGAGTAAAAATGCCAAAATGTTTATGATGTGTTTAACTGGGCAATTATACTTGACAGGTTAAAAAAGCTGACAAGATTTTAAATGTTGATGTTTTATTTGGGAAAAATATGCTTTTTGTCATAAAATATTAGTTTCAGCACATAAAATGAATTATGGCTACCATACTCCTGACTACGCCATGTGATCTTGAGTCACAACATTGCCAAATACATTTTTAAATAAATAAAAAGCAAAATTAATACATGTTGAACGCAAATAGATGGTTTAACCTAATTAATTTAACATTTTACTAAATATCTTTAGGGCCTTAAAATGTATACACTAGACTGTTTTTTCTAGCATGTTCCACTAATGCTTAATCAGATTGAGGTCTGGGAAATTTTGAGGCCAATAGACAGGGATCAGCATGGGCCCTCTGACCAGTTTGTGGCTATGCAGCTCCATACACAGCAAGCTGCAATGCACCATGTGTTCTGACATCTTTCTATCATAGCCAGCAATAAGGTTTTGTGCTACCTTGGAGATGCTCTGACTCTGACACTTTTTGCGTACTACAATATGTTACTTCAGTTTTGTATTACAATTGTAATGAAATTGAAAGTAACTGAATTTCCTCTATGTGTATGCTCATAAGCAGCCTTTCTTTGTCGACCATAACTGCCGTGCCACCACCTTTATCGACCCCCGGGTGCCCATCCAGAGCTCTCGGCCCCCAAGCCTTCTGGCTCACCGCCAATACCTCACCCGTCAACGCAGCCACAGTGCTGGAGAGGTCAGCCCACGGCGACTGGTGAGACACTTCAAAAATGAGACTTTACCCTGGACAATGGAACATTTTTGCTGTTCATACTTTTAGTAGAGTACTTTTACATAGCTACTTTAACAGCTCCTCTCCTCACAGGTAGCGCAACACAGTCACATTATGTAGATTAATTACAAGCCTCTTAGCATGCATTTGTGCCAAATGATACTAAAACCAGAAGAGCTACACATTTACCTACCTCTCATCCGTGCAGGTTGGTGAAGACCCTCGTCATGCTGGTCCACCCGTCCTGCCACGACCTTCCAGCACCTTCACCTCTGCCAGCAGGGGACAGTGTCCAGACGTTGTGCCAGTTGGTCAGTATATGTTCAAGCATACACATGATAGAATACACATGCTCACTCAAAAGCTGCTTTCAGGCACTCATAATCTGACAGTATTGAATGTGTTGGCTTTATGTCCGAATAAGCCCCCTGGGCACTTTCCCGTCAAAATGAGTGGTGACAGCAGTCTTACTGGGTTGGACCTAGTAACATTTTAACACGGCACTAGTCTGAACAGCATGCTGTTGCATTAACAGATAGTCACACAGAAGGGATGTATTTTTAATTGTGTGAAGCATTTTGGACAAATATTGAGACACAAAAACATCACAGTGAGCAAAAGACACTGTTTGCCAAAATTATAGAACACTTTCTCATTTACCTTGCTCTTTAATTATACACCCATTACTGAAACATAAACAAAGCTTTATGCTAAGGAAATAGGAGTCAGATTAATGAGACCGACCAATAATAAATATAATCCAGATTTTGACAAAACAAAGAGGCTGAAGCTTAGATTGTGGCTTTCAGCTGTTTGTAGAAGCCCCCCCGAGTTTTTTAAATACCTTTATCATCAGACAGCAGCAGAGTCCAAATGAGCATCTCCAAAGTGAGAGAATTGCATGTATTCATGCATATGGCAGAACAGCAGTACCTTCATTAATTATTTATAAATATAAATTATCCCTGACATGGAAAAAAAATTGGTCAGGGTTTAATGGCAATGACAGTGGCAATGGCAATGAGAAACCGATTCAGTCTAATCCCAGAGATATTGCCTAACAAAGGTGGAAGAAGATGACTGAGCCACTGGGAAGCAGATGACCCTGACAAAACCCGAGTCACTCAGATCAGTAGGGTGTCAGATGCTGGTGAGTTAAAAGCAGGGAGAAGCTTGTCCTCCATTCCATCAACCTACTATTTGCATATAGTTAGTCCACATTCGACCCACTCATTTCCTTGTCACTGCATAACTTTCAGGAAACTGGCAAGGATTCAAGCACCGAATACCTCTGGAGACTACACCACCACTACTCACCACAATAACTAGGCGTGGACTGGACTTTGGGAGCACTGAAACATTTACTGGTGGCCTGAGGGTCTTCCTGGCCAACCGTGAACAGTCAATGTGAACAGCAGGAATTAGTTAATGGACCTCTCAGAATGCATGCATCATCACTTATGACTCTCACAAGGCTCCAGACTGCGACCCTTTGTGTGCGAGTGTGCGAGTTAAACTTTCACATAGTTGCATCTTTGCGAGTGTATGATGATCATCAGGCTGATGTGGTTTCCCTCCAGCTGTCACAGATAGCTACTGTGTTAGCTGTTGTGGTTGAAAGTAGTAATTTGGTTTCTTCCATGGCTGTGTCAGTCTGTCCCTGTACCTACAGTGGGACAATAAGGCAACTTATTGTGTATACTGTATGCAAATGATTTCCTTGCCTCTCTTGCAACACGCATAGTAGCAGAAACGGTGTAAGGGACTTTGACAGTATGCCACTGATAACATCTCACCAGTGAAATGGACGGTCAGAAGAAAAGGAGGTGGAGCAGAGAGGGACAGAAAAAAATTGATGATGAAAATAAGTAACATGTAAATAATTGGGTTTGTCTAAAAGGCAATTGTGTTGATTGTCCACAGAGAACGCTATGTGTAGGCTACCACTGCCAGGTTACTGCCTACCTAGTTAGCTAAGGTAACACAACATAAATGGAAAGGTAGTGAATACTTCCTCAGTTAAGTTTCTGTGTGAGATAACCAGGAAATCCTGAAGTAGATTATTTTTATTAAATGAGCGTAATTCCATCTCAAATGATCAAAATTTTAGAACAATTTATGCTTGACCATCTCTGAATTTTAGCTTTACATATCAGATACTTTCTGAAATAACCTTTGATTAAAAACTGGCCATTTAGCATGTTTTTCAAGTGTTGTAATTTGAGACTATGTTTAATGAACAAAATCTCAGGAAATATTCAAGATAAAAGCCGGTTATTTCTCATCATATATAGTGCATATTTTTTTGCATATTTTTCTCACACTTAAATGTTCCAGATCATCAAACTAATATTTATATTTATTTGATATTATACAGAGATAAGTCACAAAACACAAAATGCTGTTTTTAAATTATGGTTTATTGAAGAGTTACTTGCTTATTGTGGAATCATGTAGACCGACCCTAACTGTGGTCAGTGAGGGCTGCAGTTCTGTAGGTTTTCCTCTGGGTTCTTTTGTGACCTACTGGATTAGATATCGACACACTCTTGGAAAGTTGGTAGGCCAGCAATCCTGGGAAGGTTCACCACTGTTCCATGCTTTCTCCATTTGTGGATAATAATAATACTTCACAATACCAGACAGGTTCTATTTAGTGATGTTTAGATTCAACAAGCCTGGCAGTGATCATATGTGGGTGTGGCTGGTGAGATTGAACCCAATTGCCAAATGAATTTGGTCATTTGGTAGGCTGTTAGTTAAGGGGACAACTACTTTTTCACATAGGGCAAGATGGGCTGGACAGCATTTTTCCTTCAAAACATACAGTAAAATCATCATCCAAGTGTGACAAATGTGCAAAAATAGAAGATTTCTGTAGGGGGGCAAATATTTTTCCCTGGCACTGTAACTTTTCTTTGGAAGCTTAGCAGAGATTCCAGTTTGATTGATCATTTTGATCGAACAGTATCCACAAAGATCATGAGAATAAGTTTACTTTTTAATATAATAATACTTAAAAAACGTTACTTTGTTTAACTTTCATCACTAATTGAGCAGGTATGACAAGCTGTTCCACAAAAATTAAAGTATTGATAGTTCAAAGTGGTTCTTCAAATATAACTAGGAAAATCTTTTTTTTTTATACATGGGCCTATCTTTCATTTTCAGACCCCATTTTGTAGGTATAAACCATGATTTAGAGGAGACTTGTCATGAAGTCTTGTGTAATTTCTTCTTATCATTGTAGAAATTGTTTGATAACATAATCAACATCATATTTTTGCTCTTCCCAACCTTGGTGCCTTCTGTCTAGATCTTTGCTTGTGTTCTTTTCTCAGATGTACGTCGCTTTGGAGAAAAGCGTCTGCTAAATTAAATTGTAATTGTAATCAGAGACTACCTGATCTACTTGTCCAACATTTCAGATTCTGAATCAATGACATGATGAAAAACAATAGGCTGTTATCTTTAATATTTTATGAAATATTGCTGGTCAAACATAGCCTGAAATTTCAATGCGTGCTGAAAGTGGGTTGCCACTGCCAGGCAGAAAGTATTTGATAAATACCACCTTAAGTATCCACAGTTTATGAAAAAAAAAAATTTAGGCAAAGAGATCAGAGATTTGTGATTTGATTGTGTTTTGACCATGACTTTAGTATAGCTTTGTTTAACTGTATGAATGGCTGAATGAAGCCATGAGGAGCATTAACATAAAACTGACCTATGACAGAATGGTGTCACTTTAGCAGACTGATGGGGCCAGCAATGTTACAAATCGCAGGTTTTACAGGGCTATGGAATATTAAAACTCACCCACATGTTTTCTGTCCACTTTCCGTCTAGCTTACAATGACAAGATTGTGGCATTTCTTCGACAACCAAACATCTTTGAGATTTTGCAGGAGAGACAACCTGACTTCAGCCGCAACCATGCACTCAGGTACACACATTGGTCTTTCTGTATTTGTGAACGTCTATACTTCCTTTGTCTGTTTCTCTTTATCAATCTTTAATCATCATGACTAAAAAGGCAGACAAGAAAACTTATTCGCAGGTGCCAAAAAAGAGAAAAAAAGAAGAAAAAAATAATAATTAAGAAAAATGATAATAAAGAGGATACAGACACAGATTTATGTCCCACAATACATTGACTTACACACATGAACGCACTAGAAATGGTACACACTTTTTTTTAACTTGCTGAACCACAGATAACTGTTGAACACAGTCATCAGCATCATTGTCAGTGTCGTGTTACTGTGACAACAGGGACAAGGTGCAGCTGATTCGTACAGATGGAGTGTCAGGATTGGCCAGGCTGTCAGGAGATGCCGACCTTGTCATGCTGCTAAGGTGAGATGTCCCTCTGCCTTTCTTGTCTCTTAGTTTCTCTTTTCTTTTTCTTTCCTCAGTTCTGTTCTTTCCATTTTATTTTTACATTACAATGTATATTTTTCTAAATTATTCATATAGCTATATAGATTTTTCCAATTCTTATTGAACTAGTTGTGTATCACCTTTCCCTTTTTACTTCCTATATTTATTTCGTTTTTTCCGGTCATGCTTTCAGCCTGAGCTGCCCTATTGAATTAATTCAGTTTATTGAATTTCTGTCTCGCTTTGTTTCCTACAGTCTATTCGAAGATGAAGTAATGTCTTATGTGCCTCCTCACGCCTTACTTCACTCCAGTTACTGTCAGTCACCTCGAGGGTCGCCTGTCTCCTCACCACAGAACTCACCTGGTAAAAGTCACATGCATGTTCTATGTGTGGGAAATTGTGTTTTGAGGGTAATGGATTCTTTATCATAAAAGATTATTGTGTTTGAGTCTGGTGTCAGCTTCAAGTCTGGTTTTAGCATCCAGTGTTAGTAGAGTGGATTAAATGAACAAATCATGATACAGTGTATCTCAAAGCATGTTCACTGTCTCACAAAAGCATATGAGACCTATTTCTGTGTAGATTCTCAGTCATCAAGGTCATGGTAATCTTATGTGCTTCAGTAGAAGACAACTGGACTTCTTTTTTTTGGTTCTAGAAGACATTTCACCTGTTTTAGTGAACAGTTTTAACTCACTGTTGGGGAGTTCCAGGCATTTATTCCCACCTCCAGACCACATAGCTTATGGCCCGTCAATGACCCAAGACTTACAAGACTCGAGATGTGAATGCTTTTGAAACACCTTTGGAAGTGATGATTTAAGGTGGTAGTGGTGGTAAAACTGCCTAGGGTGGGATCTCAGGACTGCATTATAAGTGGCTGACAAGTAGTGTCGTTGAACCCCTCCACGTGTCTTCTCTGTCCAATGTGTACATTGCTGTCCTCAACGAAGTTTACTAATCCTTCACATGCAGCTGGACAGTAAAGTCTTGTCCTGATGAGCTGGCTCTCTTGCGTTGTGCCATGTGCTTGGATGAGAGGTGAAACCTCTTTAAGAACCAAAAAAGAAGTCCAGTTGCCTTCTACTGAAACATTTTGAATGATATGAGACCTACTCTCCCTGTGTGTTCATACAGAGTGCATGAACAAAAAGAGCTAGAGTTATAAATTCAGTTCAAAAGTTGACCTTTGATAAAGGTTTGTTGATCCTTCAGCAAAAGCCTTCCTCCCTTCGCTTACTTGCTACCTCTGTCAAAAGTGTTCTCGCACTGCACAAATGCAATTTTCAGTGATAATGGTAAATGTACATTTACCATTGGAAATTCATAGTTGTAATAAGCATATTTAAACAATATCATATCTTTACCCTTTCTCTGATAGGAGACTTTTCACTTTGAAAAGTGTCTCAATTTGAAACAAAGTTGCATCAGTAATCAGGAGGGCAACGCACTATTTGTACAATTAAGCTCTGAAATGCAGACGGGGACTTGGTACATGGGTTAATAATGAAAATAGAGATTCTGTGGCAAGACCTTTTAAAAGAGCAGTTCATGTTTGAAACCCATCTAATGTGGCCGAATTAAATGGTGATCTAAAAGACTGATCACAAGTTATCACAAACATTTAACTGCAGTTGTTGCTGCCAAGGATGGCCCAATCAGGTATTAGGTTTATGGGGGAATTACTTTTTCACAAGAGTAATATAGGTTTTCAATAAATCTTTAATAAATCATCATTAAAAACTACATTTTGTGTTTTGTGGGTTATCTCTGTCTAATATTAAATAAATATAAATATGAGTTTGATGATCTGGAACATTTAAGTGTGAGAAATATACAAAAATAGAAGATGTCAGGAAGGGGGCAGATACTTTTTTTTATAGCACTGTAAGTGTAAGTCCCTCTTTCTCTTTGCCTATAGGTACGCAGAGAGCTAATGCTCGAGCCCCAGCACCCTACAAGAGAGACTTTGAGGCTAAACTACGCAACTTCTACAGGAAACTGGAAACTAAAGGCTATGGCCAAGGACCAGGGAAGCTAAAGTAAGTGGACTGTTTGTCTGCAGAGAGGAGCCTTTCTGATCTCTTTCTTAGTACTGATATGTTTGAAATTGTCTAGCTGTCTCTTGCTTGTTTGTACGTCTCAGACTGATCATCCGTCGTGACCACCTCCTGGAAGATGCCTTCAACCAGATCATGTGCTACTCCCGCAAAGACCTACAGCGCAGCAAGCTCTATGTCAGCTTTGTTGGGGAGGAGGGGTGAGTATCTGTGGGTAAAGGGTAAATGACAAGGAGAAGGAAAAAGGGGAAAGATAAGGATTGTCTCCGAGCGGACCCAAGACTCTGAGAAGAACAGTCGGCGGACGGCTGCTCTTCTCAGAGTCTTGGGTCCGCTCGGAGTTTCTTCCCATGTGGGAGTTTTTCCCCGCCACTGTTGATCCTGCTTGCTCTGGGAAGGGTTCTGTTGGGTTCTATCTTTCCTCTTGTGAAAGTGCTTTGAAATGTCTGTAGATGTGATTAAGGGCTTTACAAATTAAAGTTGATTGATTGATTGATTGATTGAAGGATTGGATGTTTTGTGGTATGACAGATACTAAGAAAAGTGTATGTGTGTGTGTGTGTGTGTGTGTGCGCGCGCGTGTGTGTATTGCAGTTTGGACTACAGTGGGCCTTCCAGAGAGTTCTTCTTCTTGGTTTCCAGAGAACTGTTCAACCCTTATTATGGTCTATTTGAATACTCTGCCAACGACACCTACACTGTTCAGATCAGCCCCATGTCTGCTTTCGTAGACAATCACCACGAATGGTGAGTGAAATTTATTATCCCACACACACACAGGCAGTCTTTAGTATCAATACAACTCAAACTTTTCTTTGTCTTGGTGTGCTTCAGGTTTCGGTTCAGTGGTCGCATTCTGGGTCTGGCTCTGATTCATCAGTACCTGTTGGACGCCTTCTTCACCAGACCCTTCTACAAAGGCTTACTGCGCATGTATGTTTACCTGCAATGCAAAGACGCACTGACACATATATATAAAACTTTCACAGGGACCTTAACTGTACACAACAGCTAGTCTGTATTTAATGTTTCCAAAAATACTGGAGGTGTCACCCACACACACACACATACTTTATAGAACAAAAGTAAGCCCCTGTGAAATATTACTTAAATGTCAAATGTTTTACAATTGTATCACCTATGTTGAATGCAGGGTGTTTGCTATTGTGTACAATTAAGAACAGTTTAGATTTACTTTACTAAAAATAGAAGCCCAGTCTTATTTGTTTTTATTTGCACTTTGGGACGAGATGCTCCTCCAATTTCCTTTTGCACAATGACCATAAAGAGCTATTCTATTCTAGCTATTCTATTCTATTCTATTACAACTCAATGTAACAAAAGTCAGTACACCTTTCATTAGTGAGATTCAAATATTTCATTTTTCTTTTCTTCATATCCACCTTTATCAATCCTCCTTAGCATGAAAGACCCCAAATGTCTGGAAAGGTTTTCTGCCATTCTGAGACAATTATTTTAGCTGCCTTTTGGTAGAGGATTTGTGTTGCTTTGCCTTTCTCTCTAAAATACCCCAAAGCTTTAAATTGAAATCAGGTGACATACTTGTCTGGATCATAGTTGTCACTTTGTCTCGTTTAGAAACTCTGATGTGATTTTGGCTGTGTGATTTAGATCATTATGCATTATAGGTACCAAAGGGAGATCCATAGATGAATTCCTTCACTTATGAATTAAATTGCACTTTTAATGTGAAAGATCACACCCACAACGCTCCTCCAGTCACTCCATGTAACCTCATCACCTGAAACACCACTCTAGGACTGTAACAAAGCTAGCAGCTATTCTCTTACCTCACTCACTTTTCCTGACCCCTTGTCTCTCACTCTCGGGTCTCGTGTCCTACTTCATAGTCCCTGTGACCTGAGTGACCTAGAGTACCTGGACGAGGAGTTTCACCAGTCTCTCCAGTGGATGAAGGACAATGACATCGAAGACATGCTGGACCTCACCTTCACTGTCAATGAAGAAGTTTTTGGACAGGTGGGTGTTTGTGCCTCTCCTACACTGTTCCCTGCATCATTACACATTCACCAACTAGGGAAATTCTGACAGTTACTCACTGCTTGTTGTCTGTTGATACTTTACCACTCTAACAACAGCTAATTTTTTTGTGCCTGCGTCTATTTAGATCCCTTTCAGTATTCAACATATTGGCACATACACCTAAGATCACCGGGGACTCATCTAGTCCAGCTGGGGTCAGAGATCAGGTCTTAATTTTTTCAGAATTGAGTGGGCTTGTGAAGAACCCTACTGCCTGGGTTAAGACCTTTGGAGAGAGGACGTTTTGACTGGTCCTTCCAACACAGCTTCAGTGGGCTGCTTTGAGCCCAATTCCTGGTTTCCACATGACTGATGCAGACTTGGGCAGCGGCCACGCATTCAGTTCATAATACAGTCCCTGTAGTCATGCAAATGTCCACAGAGGTGTCCTTGCTGACCAGACTTGGGTGGATGGCTAAATTTAGGTCACGCAGACCCTTGCAGACACACAGACGTGAAAAGCATGTATTGGCTTTTAGGGGCTTAGGTTAGAATAAAGTTTGGGTTAGGTTAGGAAATCGACTAAGTACTTACTCTTGATGGTTTGAGTGACGTGTCTTTTTTTGGTTGAGTGACAGAAAAAGAGGAAGCACTTTGATATTGTAAAACTTGTGAAACCCTGTCTTTTGTTTCATATGATCTTTAGATTAAAATGATTGAAGAAGCAAAAGATCAATGTAATTTTGTGATTGTGTATGTTTCTATAGATAACAGAAAGGGAGCTGAAGCCTGGGGGAGCCAACATCCCTGTCTCAGAGAAGAACAAGAAGGAATACATCGAACGGATGGTGAAGTGGAGGATAGAGAGAGGGGTGGTCCAGCAGACTGAAAGTCTGGTCAGAGGCTTCTATGAGGTATGGCTTAGTGGGCTAAGGCTGTAATAAAACTTTTGCATATTAAATAAAAAACAGTTTTGAAAAAAAAGATGTTGGGTTAGGCTGTTCACTCTTTTGTGTGACTTTCTAGGTGGTGGATGCCAGGTTGGTGTCTGTGTTTGATGCCAGAGAGCTGGAGCTGGTGATTGCCGGCACTGCTGAGATTGACCTATCAGACTGGAGGAACAATACAGAGTACAGAGGAGGTAAGGGGGAAAAGAAGGATGAATGGACTGTTTCTCAGACACTTTTTTTTTGCATTGTCAACAAGAATGAGGAGGAAGAGGGGATGATCCTTTTTCATGAAAATGCAATACTTTTTTGTTGTCTGTCTTGGTCTACATACCCACACATTGGCCCTTGAGGCACCAGGAGGACCCACTAAGCCAGACTGGCACAATTTAATAGAAGGAGGAAATGCAAGTTCCCATATAGGATCCTCCCTGTAGCCAATATAGCTGGACTGTTTCTGTCTCAGAAGGACTGGACAGAATACTCTTCTGTTGCAAGAGTGTCACTACCCTGCTGTTCTGAGAAACACAACTGCATCTAGAGAAAATATCTGGGTGCAGTTCATATATCAGACATGCCTGACATTTGAAAAACAGTCTCAGAGCTTGTCATTGTGGCCAGTGACATTTCAGCATTCACCAGTACATGAAATCTGCTGTGGTCACTACAAGGGGTGTGTTCCAAAACCCAATATTAGACGGGCCCCCACACACACATAACCACAGTCTTCTTTTACATCTGTATAATTCATCATTTTAAGAGTTGAAATAGTTGCTGTCATGCTCTGATTTGTACATGTATTCCATCAATGGTGCCCAAACACAGTAGGAAGTTATAAATTCTTCAGAAATCCTGTGCTCAGCACACCACTGAAATAATAACTCTGACACTATGCTACAGTCCAATCTGTAACCAGCTGCTATAACTTCTAAAAAGTGCCAAGACACAGCCAGCCTTTCAGAAAAAAGTACTCAACTGGAAAAGCACTCGGAGAGCGCAGACCTCTGCCAAGCAGCTCATGTCCACCCGTTAAGGCTGGTCTGAATGATGAATGTGTGTGTGTGTGTGTGTGTGTGTGTGTGTGTGTGTGTGTGTGTGTGTGTGTGTGTGTGTGTGTGTGTGTGTGTGTGTGTGTGTGTGTAAAAATTGAGCCGCGGCGATGGCTGTTCGGGTCCAATTAAAGACGAATATAATTCGTGCTTGGCGGAGGTAATAAGAGGGGACATGCAGACGCATACCTAATGTAGTAGGAATAGCACCAAATGCTGTCTGTTTAAAAGTTCACGTTAGCCATGCAAAAACCATGAATTAGCCTTTAAACTGCTGTTTTCTCGTTCTGTATTGTTCTCAGGGCATATATGTTCACCTCTTGATGGCCTCGTATAATTACAAATGCCAGATCACAAACTGAACACACAGGCAAAAATGTTACTGTCAGATGTTCGACTGAGCTTGATTCCCTTGAGGCTAAGCTTGTGTAATTCACTATCATCATGATCCTATTGCCATAGTTACCTGACATGACTTGTTATGTGTAGGTTACCATGACAACCATATTGTGATCCGGTGGTTCTGGGCAGCAGTTGAGAGGTTCAACAATGAGCAGAGACTGCGGCTTCTGCAGGTAGGCTGTTTGCTGTTACCTTAAGTTCCTCTGGCACCAAGTCTAACATATATCTATTTGCCACCTCTACCTTGATATTCTTATTCTGTTTTTCCTTCTCTTCTTCTCTCCTTCTGTCTCCTCAGTTTGTGACTGGGACATCCAGTATTCCCTACGAGGGATTTGCCTCTCTGCGAGGTAGCAACGGGCCCCGCAGGTTTTGTGTGGAGAAGTGGGGGAAAGTCACTTCGCTACCCAGGTGAATATGGGAAGAACATAGAACACAGTTCACAGCTATTATAGTATGTGAATTTGATAGGTTTGCACTTACCAAATTTAAAGGACACTTTCAGCCAGAGGTGCGTAGAAAATGGATTAATAGGATAGATGGGAATCCTCAATATTGGCTATTTAGGATTATCAATACATGGATATATCAGTTAGTAGTATCAGTTAAAGTTGATATTCAAAATGTGTTTTCATTGCCCCAGTGTACATTGTCATTCCTGCACCACTGCTTTTATAGTAATCTAACGTTACACCATTCATAATCTAACATTCTTATTCTGCCAATTTATATTTTCTATTTACATTAATGGTCATTTATGAGTGAGGTTAGTAAAAATACTGTATTTTTATTGGGCTGTGTTCTGATCAGGCATCTGACAACATGTCTGTTTATAGTAGTAGTAGGAGTATTAGTAATTTTACAGTACAGCAGTGAAAATACTGAAATTTTTATAAAAACGTTTGTATTATTCAGGTAAAAAAACAAAAGATGAATCAGATTCCTCTGTTAAAAAATATTGTTGTGTAGTCCTTGACCACAGAAGCATTTACTTAAAAATTAAATTAAAACTGAGTTTTAATGTTAATATTTTAATAAGCCAACACAGTCAGTGTCAAGTGTGAATTAGTTTGGATGAGTGGTTGCTTGATATAGAGAAAGCTGCAAGCAGCAATACTGGTGGCCAAGCCTGTTTCAAATAGACACATTTTAAATAGGTGCTGCACTCCCTTTTTCAAATTCCGGTGGTGTTTTTGTTTTGTTTCATTACTTTAAAGTGTTTGAGACCATCAATTTTGTTGTGTTGAGGCCAAAACCAGAGAACAAAAACAGAGATGTGGTGTTTGAGATGAGTTGGACCACAGATTGAAAAGCAGCCAACAATTCCTTCACATATGTGGGAACTCCTTAAAGACCTAAAAGTTCAGCATAACAGAATCATGAAGCTGTTGGAGAAAGAATATTGCGCTAAGCTATTATCAAAGCAGGGCATGAACATGTTTTGCTTTGTTGCCACTTTTTTATATTTTATTATTCCATATGTTAGGTTATATCAGTATTGTTATACAGTGTAGAAAATACAGTACATTGAACAAAGCTCAGTGTACTGTATTTACACACCCTGGCTTGCTGTCTACCCCGGTTCCTAGTCTCTATGTTAACAAGACTAATCAATTCCTGGCTCAGACTACAAATATCTCTCAGTCTCTGCAAGAAAGCCCAAAGGCTGCAAGATATTGGAAAAACTGACACTGTGATATTTAGTTTTTCTGCAATATATGTTTTTGCATATAGGACAATTGTAGTTTGACTTTTCAGTTGGAGGCCTTCATTAATAAAGTGGACCTATGTAAGACCTATGTAGGGCTCTGTTGTCTCTAGGATGGCCACTCTAGACGGGTGCATGATGGTGTTGCATACCAATTGTCAGGCCTTCGGATTATGTTTTTGAAACCCTCTATGGTAACAGTGTTAATTGGTATCATGTCTTTCACCAGGTTAAAAGTTAGCACATTGGTGATTTCTTTCTATTCTATATAATTGTTCTGAATGGCGTTCATTTTTATTTTTTTGCATACAGAGCTTTGTTGAGCTGATTTAAATGGTTAGTAACAAATAGTAACACATTTGCTGAGTTGGCTTATGTGGTTTCACCAGTTGCAAAGTCAACATTATTCTTTCTGTAGCAAAATATTTCCGTACATCTCTTTTTGCAACCAATATTGCTTTTCAGTGTTTCAGACAGACTAATCATGGAAAATGAGAACTATAAAAGTTTTCTTTTGGTATCAAACAGCAAAAGAACTTGCAGCATAATGTTGTTGAGTTAATTTGCCTGACTTCACATCGCACTTCTTGTTTCAGTGTCCATGCTGTATGTACAGACAACACTGTTCTATTCATGCAGTCAGTTTTTTTTCCATTTGCAAAACTTTCAGTTCAGTTCAATTCAATTTTATTTATATAGCGCATATAAAATATTTTAGTTAGCTGCATTTATCGCACACCTGCATCCTGTCTTGATCAGTTCAACAAAGAGATTTTTCAAATACTTGAAAAACACAAAGGAAAGGTAACATTTTTTTGCGGTGATTTCAACATTGATCTATTGAAGGCAAATGACCATAAGAGGACTGCAGAATTTATTGATACAATGTTTAGTTTTGGTTTCTATCCATTGATTCTAAAGCCCAGCAGAATAATGAAGGACAGTGCCACGCTGATCGACAATATTTTTGTCAATGTAATCAATGGGAAGATGCATAGTGGACTGTTGGTTACAGATGTAAGTGATCACTTGCCCGTCTTTGCAGTGCTTGAAATGAGCAATCAGTTTATTTTTCAAGAGAAAATGCAAATTGACTACTTTGGTAGAGTAAAAACCCCAGAAGCAATTGCTGCTCTTAAAACAGAACTGGAGAATCATGACTGGCAAGAGGTTTATGTGGAAGATACCAATGAAGCATACAATGCATTTTTGGATATATTTGTTTCATTTTACGACCGCCACTGTCCACTTAAACAGTCTTCACAAAATTCAAAAGAGAGAAAACCATGGTTTACAAAGGGCCTGGAAAGAGCCTGTAAAAGGAAAAACAGATTATACAAGATTTTTTTGACACACAGATCAAAGGAAAATGAGGATAAATATAAAAACTATCGAAATAAATTAACATCTATTATGCGATGTGAAAAAAAGAGGTATTATGAACAGCTGCTTCAAAAACACAAAAATAATATTAAGGCTACCTGGGGTGTACTTAATAAGATCATCAAAAATCGAAATGATACATGTTTTCCAACAAGCATTGTAAAAAATGGTAATATAGTGACTGAGGACATTGAGAACATAGTTAATGAATTCAATGACTACTTTGTCAATGTAGGTCCCAATTTGGCAAAAGATATTTCCTTACCATGTGGAAATGATAAAACCTTTCATTCATGTTCTAACAAATGTAACTCAATGTTTCTTGGAGTAGTTTGTGAGAGTGACATTTTAGAAGTAGTGAGAAAATTTAAGAGCAAAATATCCACTGATTGTAATGATATCGATATGTCACTCATCAAAGAAGTTGTTCATAGCATCCTTCAGCCATTAACATACATTTGTAACAAGTCATTTCAGACAGGTATTTTTCCAGATAAGATGAAAACAGCTAAAGTGATCCCATTATACAAAAATGGAGACAAGCACTTGGTGTCAAATTACAGACCAGTTTCTTTGTTGCCTCAGTTTTCGAAGATCCTTGAAAAATTATTTGTTAAAAAACTAGATTCTTTCATTGATAAATATGATTTATTAAATGATCATCAGTATGGATTTAGGAACAATCGCTCAACATCACTGGCAGTGATGGAATTTATAGAAAATATGGCAACAGTTGTAGATAAAAAGCAGTTTGGAATAGGTGTGTTTATTGATTTACGTAAAGCCTTTGATACAATTGATCATTCTTTACTTTTACAGAAATGTGAAAGGTATGGTTTAAGAGGTGTCGTGCAACTTTGGTTAAAAAGTTATTTGGATAATAGGTCCCAATATGTGAGCATTAATAGTATTAAATCTCATCTTAGGAAAGTATCCTGTGGAGTTCCGCAAGGCTCTGTGTTGGGACCTAAGCTATTCTTACTTTATGTAAATGACATCTGTACAGTTAGTGATACTATAAAATATGTAATGTTTGCTGATGACACTAATTTATTTTGCTCAGGAGAGAACCTTAAGGAATTATTGAAAACAGTGGAAACAGAATTGATGAAGTTAAATAGGTGGTTTGCTTTAAATAAGCTTTCATTGAATGAAAGTAAAACAAAATTTATGTTGTTTGGAGGCAGTAAGAGTAAAATTGAAGTAAAACTGAATTTAAATAATGTTGAAATTGAAAGAGTTTATGAGACTAAGTTTTTGGGAGTAATAATTGATGACAAACTTTGTTGGAAGCCTCACATCGAACATGTAAAACGGAAATTATCTAAGTCTATTTC
>OMNN01019286.1:0-12424 GCA_900302755.1 Chromis chromis
GAGTTGAGAATCATTCTATATGTCCTCCATCTCACAATCATGAGGTAATCTGACTGACTCCTTTGGGAAACAAACTAATTTCGGTTTGCATATATCTTCTGACAAAACAAAACAAAAAAGAATCCTACAACTGAATATTTTGAATGCTGAAAAGATGTGCACTTCAAAAAAGTACAAAAAATACAGACACACACACACACACACACACACACACGGGCAGCTTGTATCTGTCCATTCAAGCCGGGTTTAGTCAGATGACAACAATAATAGGGGTGAAATGCAAACATGCACCAGCGATGACCCCCGTGTGGAGCGATAGCATCTACTGCTGTTGAAAGATACACTGAGGAAGAGAGATACAGATCCACAGTCGGAGAGAAAACATGGAGGACGAAAGATGGGATGAATCTGGCAGGCAGACTCGAACACAAAAAGGGAGTGGCAGAATGAGACAAGAGGGGGAAGAGGAGACAGCAGAAAGACGCTAACGTAGCCAGAGCCATTGAAAAGAAAGGTCATGTTCGGGAAGAGACTCTGGATTCTCCTGTGGCTTCAAGTTTAATGTCTGTCTCTCTGCATCTGTATTAACATGCTTGAAAGTTGTTTTGTACGAGTGCCTGTACAAGCGTAGCGTGCCAGTGTTTGTGTGTTTGTGAGAGCGTACAGTATATGTGTGTTGTCTCCTGTGTGAACCCTAGGCTGACTGGGTTTTAAGCAGTCTGAGCTGACAGAGGTATGTGGGATGGACTAAACCCAGATATCTGCTGCACAGACAGACACACACAGCTGTGGAGTCATGCACAGCCACAAAGAGCCAGACGTACACACACACACACATACACACACAAGAAGAAGAAGAAAAAGAGGCAGATATTAGAGAATGACAGGAGACACCGCAGAAACAGGAGAGAGATGGAGTAAGAGAGAGCATCGAGAGACACTATTGGAAAAACAGATGGAGAGAAATTCAAAACCTGCTGTTTACTTTACATTTAAACCCTAGGAAGACAATCCCTCTGTCTTTTTCCTATGATAAGACCACATTCAGCTTTGCAACATATGATATCCCTGACTGGGGAATTTTGGGAAGAAGGTGTTGCTTGCAGTTTGGCTGTTTGCATGTATCCATCCTTCGGAAAGATTAAGACATTAGTTCTATCCTGTCGTGCCCTGGCAGTGTGAATATTTTTTTTTTGTCATGATTTAACATGTTCGTCATTAAAAAAGACTTTTCTTAAAGTGTGGTTTGGCACTTTAATCCTACTAAAAGGAAAAATGTTGACTGCCTCTGTAGCGTTTGCTCGTGAGTGCCTTTCTAGGACTGAAGCTGTTAATTAATGAACAGACAAAAATCAACAACTATTATTGCAGTTTGTTTTTCAAGCAATAATGTCAAGCATTCCCTTGTTCCAACTTCTCAAGAGTTGTTCTGCTTTTCTTTGCCCTGTGTGATAGAACACAGAAAAATATTTGTGTTTTTGGCTGATGGTCACACAAAATAAGCAATTTCAAAGACATCACCTTGGGAGTTAGGAAATTGTGATGGTTTTTGAAAATACATATTTCATTCGTCTATGTGGTGTCAGTCCGGGAGTAGTTTTCACAAGACGGCTTTTGGCAACACGCCACTTCATAAAATCACAGTTAGACCATCGATTTGTCTCTGCTCTTCAGGAATTTGGGATAATCTTAAAAGTGCTGTGGCTTTGATGGGAAAACCAATGGTGCTTTTGGGACAGAAACCCACTCACATGGTATGAATAACTGTGACCCCCCAACAAATGAAGAAAAGGGATCATAAGCCAGGCTCCCACTATGACAACAGCAGCCCCTTGAACACTCACTGTCAGATCTTTGGGTTATATTATTGGTTTCATGTGCAGGGATTTCTATAATCGTTGGGCCTAGTAGCGTACAGCTGACATTACTTTGCTTGCATGTGTATCCGTGCGTGTGTTTTTCACAAGGCTACATGCGTCAGGGCTGTCTGAGGGCGCTGTCGGCTCCCCGGTCATTACCAGGAAAGACAGATGTTTTAGCACTCAGCGCGCCGCATTCATACGCGCACACACAGACACACAAACACAACATTACATACTGTACCTATGAAAGCGACGAGGTGACGCCTAAATCAGGTTTTATGTGAAAAGCATTGATTCATTTCCCACCACTAAAAAGCCTGTTCCATTTTACAGCCCGGCCCAATATTGAACATGACTCTACACTAAATATCTGGCTGGAGTGTCACTGACTTTAACATCGCAACCTCCGCGCTACACTGCGTTTTATAGCACTGTGCTATAGTGAATGTCTAAATTTGTGTTTGAATGGGCTCCAAAAATGAACAATGTGTATTTGTGAGAGTGACGAAGTGTGGTGCTTATTTTGTATGTATTGTGGCAGACATATTCAGCACACTGTTCTCTCTCTCTCTCTCTCTCTCTCTGTCCCTGATGTGTTTTCCATGTGTGCTGGAAAGACAAACACAGCTGCACTTTAATGACACTCAAATGCTTCTGGGATTCAGTATGCATGCGTATGTGTGCACATGTTTATGTGTGTGTGTGTGTGTGCTCTTTTTGACCACTTCAGTGAAAAAGCCTGTTGGAGCTACTCTGAATAACTTCCCCTCTGCCTTCCCCCCAACTCCACCACAACTCGTTGCCTTACCTTGTATTTGCATCTTTGCGTGTGTGTGCTTGAATCTTAATAGGGTCCAGTTTGAGTTGTAGACCTTGGGAGTGAGGACATGTTTGAAAAGTGAGGACATTTTGGCCAGTCCTCACTTTCTGACACACATTTAAAGGCCTGTTTTGGAGTCGAGATTTGGTTTTAGGTTTCAGAATTAATTTTAGGTTTGGGTTAAGGAAAGGTTTGCGGTTAGGCGTTTAGTTGTGTTGCAAGAAGCTCGGCTATACAGTATATAAAGATTGAAATGTACACGTATGTGCATGTGTTTGTGTGCATGCTCCTCAGAGAGTCATGAATGCCTTAGTGGTATTTCTGAGCAGCTACGCCTGTCATGAAATAGCTTGTCAGCATCGTCAACCCTGACTGCTGAGCTCTATACATCCCCCTCATTCACAAACACATACACATTCAAAAAAACACACCACATACACACACGTGCACGCACACACATACAGCAGGGAGTCCCCGGACGAGATGAGACAGGCTGTGAGCTTCAAATGACCCCGAAAACAGAACTGCTGCTGAGTGATAAATGAGACAAATACACACTGGCAATTTCTCCCTCTCACTTTCTTTCTGTCCTGCTCTCCCTCATTAACACAACACAAATGAAGCCATCTCCTGTCCTCCCAACTTGAAACCTAAATCTTTCAATCTCTTAACACTTGCACAGCTGATACATTTTTGCTTCTCCTTTGACTACATATCAAAAGGAAGAACAGCACTCATTCTCCAGCAGACTGAATGTAAAATGATTTTGTCATATAGACTTTTACAGACATTGTGTTGCTTTTACTTTCCATCAGTTTGCACATTTATATCCTGTCATATCATGACATGAGTTCAACTCTGAAGTCTCATTTAGTGGAGAAGCCAGTTAACAGTGTAATAAAACACAGGTCTGTATATGTTCTGTGCATGTGTTTTGCTAGATTATGGATTGGTTTGGCGCTAAACAAAAGGCACAGCCTTAAGTGTTTATGCCAACAAGCACACAAGTGAACTGAAAAGTTTCATTGGCAGGTACCAATGGATCAACAGATTATTGACACAAAGCCAGTGTGAGAGAATGGTCAATCAGACAACATTTGTTCGCCACACAGATCCCTTGATTCCCACACAATCTGTCCCTCCTGGTCAGCACTTTCCACAACAGATACTGCTGAAAATGACACAACCGGTAAGATACTTTTATTGATCTGTTGTTTTGCTCCGGCTCTATTGTCTCTTCAGATGTCCTAGACTCACCCTCTCTCTGTTTCTCCTCTGATTGTCTTTTGCTCTTTCACTTTCTCCAGGCTCATCCGCTGAGCTTTGAAGGATCTCCTGTACTCAAAGATCCATTCTTCTGTAGTGACAGTATGTGTGCTGCTGTGTCCTTATTGTTCATCGATCTGTAAATGTCAGTGTCATGTATGTAGACAGTGTATGACTGTGCTGCCATCTTACTCTTCTGCAGTTTCTCAAGCCGCAGGGAAAGTAAAGTCTTGACACCTGTCCCTTCCTCTTTCCGTGTAGATAACCAGTCTATACATCTATCTATTCCTGATTTCATTTTTGGCTTGTTATTTTGGCAATGGCAACCAGAAAGTTGCAAGGAGAAGTTTATCAGTGCATTTTTTGTGTGAAATATGTGGCGTTAGAAGCTGTGCAACTACTCACAGAGCTATACTGTAGCAGTTGAGCTAGCTGCTGACACACTAGCAGCTAGTTCAATTTATAACGGGACAATAAGCTCACACAGTTTATTCAGAAGATGGATTCCTACCGCCGACTCTTTGTACTCCAGTAAAAGAGGTGAAATGAAAGATGGTACAACAACGCCCGTAAGTTACAACAGGCTCCTGTGCTATTTTGGACTCTCCGTCTCTCAGAGGTCTGCAGAGTCAAGAGGGTTAGTTGCAGGTCAGTTGCGTAAAATCAGAAGTCAAAGTTCACCAAAGCAGAACTTGACATGAAGCAATTGTGTGCATGTATTTGACCCTCTGAGTGAATCTACTGATTGCAGTGGTTCTTCTGGAAATAACTGATATCACAGTGATCAAATATCACTTATCCCACCTCCATCTCCTCCACTGAACTCCTCATGCTGCATACATAGACAATCTGTTGAAGAAACCAAGTTCAACTGCTTAATTGTATCTTTTCAGTCCTGCATGTGCCAAAAGCTTATGATTCTAGGAAAACTGTGAGAATTGCATCTTGCATGATGCTTGTTTCCCTCTTCACCATAGCTGCCTTTTATCATCCACCTGTTTATCTGGCAATTCTTGTTATAAGCAACACCTCAGCCTTCAGCTTCACATCACAAAAGCCAACAAAACAGATTCAAGGACATAATGAGTGAACCGGAGACATAAAAGTGAATCATATAATTAGAACCACAAGACATAAACTTTTTAATGTACACCTGTGCTGACCTTTCGAGTTTTATCCAATACTGCTCACACTGCTGGCTATTGTGCAGTTTAAACATCATTTGAAAGCAATAGGATGGATTCTTTTTCTATGCACTTGGTGTGTGCTTGATTCAGATTTTATTTAAAGACAATTAAGGGGTTGTTTCTCACAACAGCAGGCCAGAGCAGCTTATAGCTGATCCGCAGTTGGTCTAATGATGGAGAAACACACACACACATGAACAGAAAACCAGGCACAAGCATACTTTTCTTCCGACCATTTCCCATCCCGATGCGGAGTCTGGCCGGAAACAGCCATTTCCCTGAATGTTCCCATCTCTCCTCCGGCATACTCCCTCATCCCTGATTCATTGCCAATAAATCACAGAGAGAGGGAGCAACAGAAAGAGTGCGACAGAGCTGGTAAGAAAGAGTGTAAGAGAGACGGAAGGGGGAGATGGCAGCATAAGCCAGGAGAGAGCGCACTGGAGATCGGAAAACAGAGATGAGGGAAAACCAGATGTGTCCTTGTCAACACTGCACAGGGGTGGAGTTTGTGCTGCCAAATATGGCGGAGCGTACTTTGAAGCAGTGACGTCTTATTGAGGAAAACAACAACACAGATGCCATAAAAACACCATTACTAAACAGATATGCTTGATTTCATGGGTGCTGGTCAAACTCCAAACAGAGACAGAGAGAGAAAGACAGAGAACTGGGCAATTTGCTACTCAAGCTTTCTGATTATGAGCAGCAATTTATTGCACATGTACACACAAAACATTTAAATCTATCCTGGCAAAACACAGACTTGGATTAAACACAGTCTATCTTTTACATCTCGCAAATTACCAATCTCCCACTACTCAGCAGCATTTACAATAATCAAAGCTGTGACAAAGTGCCAAATAACACAGACTGGAACAATTTCCACATTGCTCTCCTTGTTTTTTTCCCCATCCTCTACTTACAGAAGCCTACTATGGCGGAGTAATGTGCGCCACCTGCAAACCCCACCCAACTGAAGAGGCTTTTGATCATCGCCCTCCCTACTGTTTACTCTCCCACGGGGGCTCCAGTTACCACTACCATTTCCCCTGTCAAACCATCAACATCGCACCTCATTACAACACAAGAGATTTCAGTCACCACTCAAACTCAGCTCATTTCTTCGTGGGTTTACATTATCTCCTAAAATAGAAGCTGACATCTATGTCCTTGTGGCATTCCAGCCCTGCAAGGTCCATTTAGTAGCAGCTCTGGAGCTTTAGAATTGAGCCCTGTGCTCACAAAAAAAGGAAATTACCAACAATAGCCTGACAACTGGGTAAGTCAAAAGCTCCAGAATAGCCACTAAATGGACCCTGTGGTCAGACTGTTCTGTCATACACAAAAATATGTGCTTTGTGCATATCCTACAGCATTCAAAGTTATGAGCCATTGTCCACCAACCCACAATTATTAGCTTTAGCTGCAGAATACTGAATCCTGTCTGCTTTAACAGATGCAACTTTACAGTTTAAAGTGCTTTTTCAAGACAGGATGTTCCTCTAAACCTGCTGTTGTTGACATTTTCTCAGCCACAAACAGAGACCTGGTTGTACGCGTTAACTCGTACTATCGACCAGGAAGGTGCAGATTGCCATGTAGGTGCAAATGAGGTGACAGAGTGGCACTGAGATGGAGGCTGACTCATCGTCCACCTATTCGGCTGCATTTGTGGTGCACAGAAAGATGTCCCTGTTCTGCGCTACATTATCACTGTGAGTCTGAGCCTCCCTGTCTGTGCAGAAACTGAGCATAATCATGGGTTTACCCTGTGCATGAAAGCTTGAAATCATTAGGTGTGGTTAAAAACTATCAAGATGCACACATGGAATCGTAAACATTTTGGGGGGGGGATTCATAATTATGATCACAATGTGCGCCTAATGTGCACCCTTATTCAGACAAAGGTGTGCAGTGTAGAGTTAAAAATAGTGTGGTGCAGAACAATTTCAGCTGGAATGACAAGAATTCGGGATTACACAATTTCCCGGATTTGTTTATCCAGGGGAAGAGCTATGTAAACATTTTCTATATACAGGACCTTATCACATCTGCACCAGAGGAAATACAGCGCGTCAAACTGCCGCTAATAAATTGTACACTAGTGCAGAAATGTTAAATAGACCTATAGAAAGTATGGAAGCCATTTACTTGAGTAACAACCTTAAATCACCACATCAGTATACATCTTTAATTCTGACCATTGTATGTGTAAGAGTTAATGTTATTTTGACCTTGCTGCATCTGCCAGCCATTAGATCCATTCCGCAGACCAGTTGTTCCATGAAGCCTGAGTTATAAAACATACTCTGCAAAGCTGCACTGAGGTTTTTAGGAACGTTTAAGGCATGTTGTGATGCCCAGTGACTATTTTCGAGGCATTTTAATATGGAATCCAGTTGATTGATATAAGACCCAGATCAATCACAACTTGCATCTTTAAAGAGTACAGAAGTATGTCATTGCCAAAAGAGTTGGGCCAAGATCTCCCGCTATTCACAGTCCTTTTCGCCTACAGGGTTTCCTGTGCTGATCAGCAGGGGCAGATGGACCCCCTCATTACACAGACCGCAGATGAAAATGAGAGCAAAATGAGGCCCATTACCACGCGGGCGTGACTAATATCCCTCCACCGACCTCTCCACATGCACTGGACACACGCACACTCATCACTCGTGCACACACAAGTTGCACGCGTACACAAATGAAGCCAGACGTGCACGCTAAGATGCTCGTGAATCAATAATGTTACACAAAAACAAAGACGAGGGGAAGCCGGTAATAAACTTTGGCCCTATTAAATTGACCAGATCTCGGGCTGCTCTGTAGGGGGTGTCTGGCTCTTAGACCCACTGTGTGCATCTATAGGTTTGTGAGAGTGTGTACGTGTGTGTGTATATTCCCTAATCATCCCTGATGTCATTAGCGCTAAATGCAACACCGGCTCAGCCTAATTCCTGCCCACTAAAAGTCCTACCTCCCTCACCATCTCTTCCCGCTCTTCCTAACCACTCTTACATCATCTGACCAGTCCTGTAATATTTCATCCCTCACAAGCTTCTCTCATCTCTCCATACATCCACTCTGCTCTCCATTTCCTCAAATGTCCGCAAGTGATTCATTACCTTACTGGATTTCACAATCATCAACCTCTAACCCACCACTAGTCTCACTCTTGCTTCAATCTTCGCCTCCAAAAATCCAGTCTTGCAAATTCCTTTTCGCTCTACTTTTCTGTGCTTGTTCACTTTTCATCCAGTCATTCCATCACCTCTTTCCCCTCTTTCCTCAAGAATTTGTCTGCCAAGGCTCATCATTTTATGACTTAGCTATACTTTAGGTTTCCAGTCCACATTGAATTGATAACCGCATGGGATGCACAATGCACAACACTGGCATCAAGGGCTTTTCATATTTCTCTCTCATTGTTACATGCTCCAGTCGCATCTTCATCTCCGATTCACCCCAACTATTTTTTTATCTCCTTCTACCTTCCTGTCTCCTGTGTTTTAACCGCCTTCCCTCTGTTTTTCCCTTCCGCCTTTGCTGATCAGGTCTGCCGAGTGATTTATAGCCTTGCAACAGGCTGGTAGACAGAGGGAAGAGAGGTAGATCAAGAGAGGAAGGGGGGGTGGGTGAGGAGAAATTGGGCTGTTTGGCGTTTGAAGAACATGAAGGAGTAATATAAAATACACCTGGTCTGTCCATGGGGCACTCTCTGTTCATAGAAACAAAAGGAGGGGAGGGAGACGCAAGGGGAGGAGAGAGGAGAGGGCTGGGCCGCAGGGGAGAGTGGGGAGAGGAGTGGATGGTGTGTGTGTGTGTGTGTGTGTGTGGGGAGGGGGTCACTCCGTGTTTCCTTTCAGGACGGCTTTTATGGTGTAACTTCAAACGCTGACCTCCCACACCCCCGCCCCTATATCCCCCTGCTCCCTCGCTCCATCCGTCCGTCCATGCGTCCCTCCCTCCTCTTTCTCACTATTGTGTATGGCCAAGTGGACAGTAATTGGCTATTCTTTCATGAGGCTGATTTCAGCACTCTCTGCCCCCCACAGGAAGAGGCCCTTTAGCTGCCCCCTTTAGAAGTAAGTGTATTTGTGTGTATGTGTGTGTACGTTGTAAATATGCCAGACGGTAGGTATCAGGTGGTTGAAGAGTGGGGTGGTGGTGGTAGTGGTGGAGGGGCTGCTCTGGCATTTCATTCACTGTGTGCTCCAAATTACAACACAGGAATTGAAGGTAATCTAATCCAGAAAAAAAAAAAATCATGTTCCAGCATGAGGCTTTGCAAGATATTCGATGAATTTCAGATACTGCCTAAATATTTATGCCTCCGCTTATTAATAAAGCTTGCGTTACATCTGCTGAAAGCCGCGGTACAAAGTGTTGAAGGGAAATTTAAAGCCCTAAAAAGTCAGTGGATATATACAATAGTCTTGGCAATGAATGAGCGTTGTATTTTCCCCTCCGAAATTTGATTCAAAGACACCCAGGGGCACTTACCTAACTTATTCATGACATAAAATGTACTGTATAAAAAAGATGAGTGGCTTTGCAAATGTTTCCAGCAGTCTACAACATCTGAGCATATTGCGAGTGATATATAAAAGCTGCTCTACTCTCACTAATGATTTCTGGCCCTCTGTGACTTATAGATCAGTGTGCGTTCATTAATGATGCAGGCGTGTGCAAGTGCGTGTGTCAATTAGTGGGTGGAGGGGATTAGCCGTCTCCAGAGAGCCCTAATTAACACTACACACACTCACACACACACAGACAAAAACATGTTTTGGGATTGTTTTTATGGCGTTTCTTTTACCATTTTATTTGGTAGTAAAGCGGGCAAATTGACAGGAAGTATGGGAAGAAAAGGGAAGGATTCAAGGGAGGTTCAAGGCCAAATCAAGCCCTGATTGTCGAGGCGCGTAAACACAGACAGCGTCCCACACACACACACACACACACACACACACACACAGCATGTAGTGTATACAGGCTCTTAAAAGGTTAAATATGTAGGCGCAGGACACAACATAAACACAGACTTAAAGAAGTGCCGGGAAGTCTGGCCTCCCAGACACAACACATAAACAGAATTGGGGATAATTGTGTTGTCATGAATCACAGTGACTTCAGTAAAGCAGAGTCAGATTGTTAGGACGAAAGAGGCTTCCAAAAAACAGAAAGAGACGTCAAGTTCAAGAGTTAGAAGCAAAGCAGAGAGAAGGTAGATAGAGGTTTTAATACAGTAGAGTGCCTCCTACCTCTTTGTAGTTCACCTTGGGCTCTATTCTCTTCCGCTTTCTGCCCTTCCCCTGATGACTCTGACTGAGGAGAATCCATTTTACAACCTGCAGGAGGGAGGATGAGGGGGTGAGGTGGTGAAGGCGGGAAAAAGGAGAGAACGTAGAAGTAGACAGGAGGAGATAACAAAGTAGCCAGGATTTGAGTGAGAGGAAAGACAGCGTGAAGGAGAAACCAGAAAAAAAGAAGGGGGGATAAGCACAGAAGAAATCATTAAGGTGTAACGATGACAAGAGAAAGAAAAGGGTGCACAGTCAGACAAAGAGCAAGAGGTCATGTCCAAGAGCAAAAAAAAGTAAATGTAAACAGACTTGAGATGCACTTTCTGTCTCTAGTTAAAAAGCACACATGAATATACATAAAAACGCACTCAGTGAACCATTAGCATGCAAGCCTTGACAGACTGTAAAGTAGACAGACACGCAAATGTACACCAGCCTATAGCTACGTCTCACTCACAGGCTCACATTAATTCCAACTATTTGGCGCTCTCTCGTGCTCCATATATAACCAACACAAACAACCGGCTAAGACAAAAGCGTACCAGTGAAAGTATGTTGCTGTAACTGAGCCTGGAGCGCAAAAAATCCTCCCTACACGACAGATTTTCATTTAACAGCCAATCATAATCAAGGCCATCTACCTTCAGCGACTCCTCTCCTACACGTTAATTAATATCACTAAATAAACATGGTTACAATACAGTTTAACTATTAAAGTGAGGCTTCCAAACACTTGAACTGTACGTAAAGTGGACAGGTCATTATCAAAGTGCAAACACTCAAACATTCTTTGTGTTTTTAAGAAAACAAACACTCTGTTCATGTGTCGTTAAGAATTATTTTAACAGGACAACTGAGAAATACAGGAAAAGCAATTAAGAACAACATGAGAGCTTTATGGGAAATTTGATAGGCAGCACAGAATGGCACGCAACAGATGTACAGCACTGTGTGCCGCACTTCACTCCGAGACAGAAGGGAGAGAGACCGAAACAGGGGAGCAAATGAGAAAAAAGAGAGGTAAAGGGAGTGCAGGAGAGGTAGAGATTAGAGATGGTATCACACACCGTGAAGCAAAGCGTGTAAAAATAACACAGGGAAGAGAAAAACAAAGAGGAAGCAGTAAAGGGAATAACTTAGTGGAGGAAAAAAGAGACTGATGACAGTCAGATCAAGCAGTCTAAGGTGCAATATTTCAAATCTCAGAGCTGCCCCTGAGTCTGTCTGCCACTCCCTGAAGATGAGAAGAAGAAGAGACGGGGAAAAGGGAAAGAGAACGGAGGAGGAGAGAGAGAGAGAGAGAGAGAGAAAGAGAGAGAGAGAGAGTGCCTACCTCTGCTTTGACTTCTTCCACCAGCCTCGCCTGTGACCACACGGCGCTCCTTTCATACAGCCACTGAACGACAGAAGAGAAGGAAAAGCAGTGAGCCGGGGGCAAGTAATCAGGACAGAGTGGAATGCTTTGCAGAGGCAGAGTGAGTGTGAGAGAGGGAGAGCCAGAGCAAAGCAGGAAGGGGAGGGAGAGAGGAGAGGTGGGAGGAGAGGGAGAGGAGGAGGTGGGAGCACTATCACTTGTTCCTCTGACGGAAACTCGCGACTTGACTCCGGAGGATGAGAGAAAGTGGACTTAGAAGAGAGAAAAATAAAAGGAGGAGGAAGAGGAGGAGGAGGAGGAGGAGGTGGAGGAAGGAAAGAAAGACAAATCACCTGACTTGGAAGCAAAACCACAGGACGGACAGTCACCTTAGTCCTCTACACATCCACTCCTCCACCATTACACATATGTAGAGTCATTCATGCAAACACACACCTACGCAGAGAGCAGCTAGTAGGCACAGCTCTTACTCTCACCTTATTAAAGCTTTCAGCAGAGCCGCCGCTCAAGTGATGTGAATCACACAACAGAGCAATGACGCTGATGGCTGTATGTGTGTCTGTGTGTGTGTTGTCGAAGCAGTGTGTGTTTGTATGTGGGGTGGG
>OMNN01019288.1:0-13210 GCA_900302755.1 Chromis chromis
GATGCTGTACATCCCAATCAGTCAATAATGTATAGAGAACAAATGAGACCACACAGGGAAAGAGGACGAGAACTATTTAATATTTTAAAATCTAAGCAAGTATCTGTGAGTTTTTATCGACATGATATTCCCATCAATGGTATGAAGAGCCAATGACAAATAATAATGATCCTGTGTAATCAATGTGTTCCAGCAGCTATATTTAGAACAGAACAGCTGCAGCTGCCCTGACGTTTCTTCCTTCTTTCCTTCTGGCCTCCTGTGAAAGTGAAGCGTGCACATGTATTTGCATGTTTCTGCATCACTCCCAGTACCGTCACCTTTGCTCCTTAAAGTGCTAGTGTGACTCAACAGTCTGTGACAGAAACCCCCCCTCCCACTAGCCTCTCCATCACGAAATCCTTTTTTAAAAAAACTGAAGAAGAAAAACAGTGAAGCTAAGCCAGAAGCAACCAGTATGCATTTATCTCCAGGATTAAGACAGCTTTAGGCCACACTGCGAGTCAGCAGAGTAAGGCACTGACTGTGCCTCAGTGTTTGTAATATCTTGGGTTCAAAACCCTCTCATCTATCATATACAATAAGCAGGGTCACGTGCCTTATTGTGCTTTTTTTTTCTGCTGTGCATCCAGTAAAATCAGAAATGTCAGAAATTTATCTTAAAAGGACAGATTTACTCTGCAAATCCACTGGATAATCTGCGATCTGTCGGTGTTTGTATGTGAGCCCAGATCTCAGCGGTCCTACCCATGTGACTGTCAGGGAAATCTCTGCTTTACACTGACTTACATAATGCCACTGCAGCAGCAACATCTGGGAGCTTCTGCATCACAGCTGGACTAGAAACAGCATGTTTGTTTTAAAAGTGAGAGGTTGACCGGGGTGTGTACATTGTTGGTGTTAGGACAAAAACCTCATATCTTTAAATGTGAACTGAGACTGAGAAAATTCCTCCCCTGATTCATGTGTAATTTCCCAGAGTTGAGGAAGGTTACAAGGCAACTAAAAGTAGTAATTTTAGTTTAAACCAGATGAAGCTTCTCCTACACATGTGAGAGAAAACCATCATCCTGATTCTATATTTGGAAATTAATTTGGCCATGCATCATGCATTCTGCTTAATGACATGAAATCATGTAACACACAATATGCTGTATAACCTGAGGTGATTTCATATACTTTAGGCCACACGGAGCATAAGTCAGACCATGTACTGTGCTTAACGCAACTGCTGCCAGATGAAATATGTGCTTAATGCACATCTTTGTACCTGAGACAGGCGACTGCTGACCAGTGATCCATAATGCCCTCAGTGTCTGTCATGAAAATGGATGGCACGGCACCAGATAATGTCTGGCAGCCGGCCCAGCTTTGTATTGAATTTAACTTATGCTGCAATCTTGCAAGTGCTTGTCATACAGTGCTCTCGGCTAACATGTTAAAACGATGTACAAAGAGTAGAAATCAGTCTTCCTGCATGTGTGGCCTACGGGTTAACGTGCATAATTTGTACGATTGTATGTGTCATGTAAGACAGTGTAATTTTAACTGTGGCTCGGTGATACTGACAAAACATGACATCTTTATGCTATTAGAATGTATAACAGTGTTTCCAAGCAAAAACATCTTGTGTGCAGTGGAGGAAGAATCAGTACGGCACTGCAGAGTAGAAATAGTCCATTAAAAATAAGTACAGCACTAAAAAAAATCTAAAGTTATGCAACACCTAATGACTCACAAGATGATGAATGATGTTCTTATTGATTAATTATGAAACATAACTCAACATCTTGCAGAAGGGAAAATGTGGATGGGTGACAAATTAATGAAAAAACCAACATAAAGCGACTTACTAAGGTGTTGGGATGCCATGTGCTGCCAGAACAGCTTCAGTGCTTCTTAGGTTTGATTCTCTGGAAGTCTCTGGAACGCAACAAAAGAGATGGAACGCCATTTTCCAAAAACTATATCCTTATTTGGTGTTTTAAAGATGTCAAACATTTTTGGTTCAATTAGGTTGAGATCTGGTGACTGTAAAGACCACAAGATCACATCATTTTCATAGTCATCAAAGGATACAGTGACCCATCAGGCCCTATGGATGGAGGCATTGTCATCCTGGAAGAAACCACTCCAATCAGGATAGAAATGTTTCTGCATAGGAAAATGATGAAACATGAAAGTCTTTCCTATAATTTGTCATTTGTCAGATAGATAGTGCCTCTCCTCTCCTCTCCTCTCCTCTCCTCTCCTCTCCTCTCCTGGTCAGTGTGTATGACAGCATTGCACTGTCTTAATTCATCAGTCCTGTTTAACCATGCCGTGGCTGATCCTCTTGGTAAATACGCCAGCGCTAAGTGGCTTTCAATCATTACCACCAAGTTATCCCTAATAGTACTAATAGGCTTAGGACAAGTTCTCCCTCTCAGCCGAGACCCCGTCTCTCCATGTAATGCTTGCTTGCTCAAGCTTTTCCGCTGTATGCGTGTATATTAGCGTCTGTCTTGATGTGTTAGCATGATTATCTATCTTACTGCGAGGACCGGGACTCGAGGGAGCCTAACTGGAATGGTCATCCTGCCTCTTAGGGAAATAGAGAATAAATGGATTGGCTTTTAAGCTGGATGGCTGAATCAATACCAAATGACCATTAGTCTAGGAGAAATAAAGAAAGAAAATGCTGCTCCCAGATAAGCACGAGCATTAAAGGCATACAGAAAGAAGTGGCTGAGTGTTGTTTTCTAGATGTTGAGCAATATAGACCTCCAGAGACACAGCAAAGCGTGAAAAAGTTCAAGTCGTATTGATGAGAGCTGTGAATTCATTGGTCTTACTTTTTAATAATTTACCAGAGCGAAAGCTGCATTGGGCATCTGATATGTGGTGTGAGTCTCCCTCTTGAGGACAAACTGAGGTGCTGCAAATACAACACTCAATTTTTCAAAATAACAGTAAAATGCAAAACAGACATTTCACTGCAATTGCAAATGCCACATGATTTTCAAACATCTCTCGTCAACGTCTCTAGGTGTCTTTGTCATTCCAGCACCTAATTCCTGAAGGCAGTCGGTCACAACTGGTTAAATCACTGCAGATCCACTATGTTATGTGCATGTGCTCGCTGTCTAAGTATGTGCATGCGTGTGAGTGTGTGTGCATGTATCTGTGTGGCCAGGTGGGTGGTATTGGGTTTCCTAAGGAGCTACTAGTTCTTCACCTAACACCCTGACCTCCTTAGTCTGTGACCCGGAAAGACAGGGGGAAGGCAGCTCTTCATCCACTTCACTGGACCTGGTCATGGGTGACAAATCTTGTGTGTGCGTGTGTGTGTGTGTGTTTAATGGATCACCGTTGAATGAACCTGAGTCTTTATAAATAATCCACATACAGTGCACAGAGTTTTCCTTTCGCTGAGAAGTGTCAGAAGAGCCAGAAGACAGGCAGTGCTGTGTTGTTTTTTTTCCTCCCAATGAATTTCTTCAAGAAAAAGAAGGGTGGAGAAGAGTTACTGATGAATTATTAAAGGCAGAATTTTCTTTATAACTCAGCAACAAAGGTTTTTTTTTTTTTAAGGAAACAGTGTAGGTGCAATACAGTCTCTAAACTCTTTATCCTGTCATTGATCCAACCAGTAAAACCTAATGTTTGAGTATGAAAGTTAAATTCAGAAGGTTTGACCATGGAAGTTGTAATATTGGAATAATTCTGCCATACATGTTTAGAAACGTATGAAACCCTGGAAGTCTGAATCTGTGTTTTTGATATGGTCATCAGTACACTGCAGTTTCAAGGTGTAAATACTCAGCCATGGTGTTCATTTCGCGTATGATGTGTCTTCCAGCATATACAGTAAAACATCATATGGACATGTTAACAAGGTAAAACACTTGATTTTCATTAGAAGGGGTCAGTTCAGTACACAGTGACCTCTGCAAACCAAACCAGGAAAGTCTGCCCTCCCAAAGCCATTGAGTCTCTGATCAGCTTTGCCTATTTTCTAATATTAAAGGAAAAAAAGATTAAAGCTTCACCATTTTGCTATCAGCAAACTGTGTTCAGTCATTTTTTTCTACTTTATTCCATTTTTACCCAGGAACCATGAATTATGAGATGATTAAACTGCTCTCTTCTATGTTCTCCTTGAAGTGTGTTAGGACGGAGGTGGTGATGAAATTCATCCATCATAGGTGAGTACAATTTAGAATGCTTTAGCTATCAAATGTGGATTCTCGACTCCCTCTGAAAGGAACTTCATGTGAGCAATAACACTCACTGTGAAAATGTATGCGTCAAATAAGATGAAACTGTGGAATATTAATCAAATAAATCCAATCTCAGTTCTTTTTCTCAAGTTGACTCCCTTGCAACACATTTGTTGCAATCTGTTGTTCACACTTGAGTTTCAGAGACAACTCATGATTTCTGGTGATACAGTCTTCACATACTGTGCCATGTGGCAGCTGCAGCAGCCGTACAGCCACCCACAGAGTATCTAAACTGCTCAGTATCTCATGTCACAAGGTTCCAAAGTAAGACGGTGAAGGTATGTGTGTGAGTGGGAAGTTGCTGTCTACGCTTTTCTGCTTTTGGATCTGCTTCATTTCTACCAAGACAAGCAGCCGCTTGAAAATGCAAACCCTCGCTCCTCCATCACTCTGACACACACAGACACACTGTTTCAGATAAGTTTGCCTAAAAGGGGTATAAATGAAATCCGGTCTGTGATGTGATACAAATACAAATAGAGGAGTTGACAGAAACAAATAAATATGAACTATTTAGAAACTAAGCAGAAATTCATCATATATTTCTTTTTACTTAAACTTCAGGGCTTGATTTGATGTGAAATAAATATTCACATCACTGTGAAAAACATGTATAAATATAAAATCCTCATCCCCATTTGGTTTTACAGAAAACACTAATTACCTTATTTGATGTAATGCAATTATTATAGCTTCAGAGGTTTTCAGAGAAATCTTTAATTCAAACAGGAAGACATTCTGCTCCAGTTAATGCCTCATAATGTGAAAATGCTAGAAAACTGCACCCTCTATGTTTTTGGCTTCTGGCATTTGGGTCGCTGAAAAATTTATCATCTCGTGATGTGACCAGAAAAGTTTACACTGACTAAAAATGACCTAGAAGCAGGACAAGCACCGTTGGAGGTTTCAGAAAGAAGCTGCACACAGAAATGTGTCTGAAATGTTCCTCCAGCGTCAAGCACGCATGCATTCTCTTCCTGATGAGCTGTATTTGTTTTGTATTAAGTTACTGTGGCAACCTTGCAGCTCACAATATACGTCCGGCTGTGTAAATGCATTTGCGAGTGTTTGACGTTGCCTCGGTAACACTTGACCCTGGTGACCTGGGTCTTTCGGGGCCCCTACCTGCTCCCGCTCTCAGCTGCCCGCTTGTGGCTGACTGAGCGGCAGCTGCTTTGGACGGGTGTGTCCATATGAGTTCAGACATGCTCAGTGGCACCTGGTTTGTTTTAGCAGATGGCTAGCTTAGCGATAAGTTGTTTCCACTTAGCCAGAAGTTCCCCTTCTTTGCTTTTAGTGAAAAATGACAGTTTTTTTTTTTTGGCAAATTGTGTTGAAGCAATAAATGTAAACATATTCATCAGCCAGAATGGTTCAAATCAAACTGTTAATTACACTATATTATGCCATAGGTTGATTACTGATGATGGCTTGAGATGATAGCAGCATTTTAATTCTAAAATAAAAACCATCATGTTTTTAAAGCTGATTTTATTTTTGTACTTTTTAATAATTTTAATCTGTAAAGAAACACAATTGAAGTAAGGAAGAAAAAAGTACAAACCAAAAGTCATATTTTCCTTTGAAATGCCATGAAGTGTACATATACAGTCAAGCCCGAAATTATTCATACCCCTGGTAAATTTTGACTTAATGTTACTTTTATTCAACCAGCAAGTTTTTTCTTGATTGGAGATGACACAGGCGTCTCCCAGAAGATAAGACGATGTACAAGAGGCATCATTGTGGGAAAAAAAATTCTCAGCTTTTATTTACATTGGAACAAAAAGTGGCAAATTTACCAGGGGTATGAATAATTTCGGGCTTGACTGTATATTGTAGAAATGCTCATGCAATGTACACGAGATTACCTCAACTACTGTACCTGTTGTGCTCATCGGAACTATTCCAATGAAAGCAGCATAGCAGAACTGTAGGGACAGTTAGAAACATTTTTCCTTTCAGCACTGTGATGATCTATGCACATGTATTTATGAATATTTGTTGAAGTCCTAGAACAGTTTTAGAACTCTTCAGTCCTTGTTAGAAGAGTGAAGAGAGAGTAAAACACGTGATGCCAGTCGGTTACAGGTGTGCATGTGTGTTTGTGTAAATGTTATCAGGAGAACCTCTGGGTGAACTCTCAGTGGATTGCGCAGATCCAAACGTAGACAGCATGTGTGTGTGTAGGACTTAGCCAACACTGGATTCATCAATCATACCTGCTGAGCGAGACTTGCAGCATTTCTGTCTCCATTTTTTTTTATCTCAGGGTTGATTTTATAAGTAAAAATAATGTTTCTATAGCTTTACCCTCCACAGACACATGCTGTATATTTAACATCCTTCTTTACCTCGCAGGCCTTCGCGGCCTCCATGCCCCTGGCAGTAAACCCGTCTGTCCGTCAGCGATTATAAGTCCTCTAAACGTTCTCTCTGTTTAAATGACAAGCCTTTCATCTGCCTGCTCTCTCCAGCTACATGACTTTAATGGCCCTGACATCATGTAAGCCACAGCAGCTGGCTGTTTGGAGCATGACTGTTTGTAGGTGTGTGTGTGTGATGAACAGGGAGTTGTTGGTACCTGCATGGTGGTGTGGCTCTAATCCATGTTTGTTCTGCTCCAGCACCAGGAGAGAATGTCCCACACACACACTTAAGGCACACCTGCAACACACACACACTCACACACACACACACACACACAGGTACGCGCACATGTACACACACCGTGAACTCTGCTCCTCTACATTCACAGTGTATAGAAAGCAGATGTAGATTATACATCCTGTTTGTGCAGGAGGAGTTATTTTATCATCAGTGGCAGTGATGCAGACCTTAAAGGAAACTGTGGCTCAGGATCAACAACAATACATTAGCATTTTGGTAGCATTACTAGTTAGTACAATTAGCAAAATTGTAGAGATTTTCAAAGTATGCTTGAGTTGAGAACACTTGCAAAGTATTCCATTGAGCTTGTTGGAACAATTAAATAAGTTCATCTGTCAGTTTAAATGCAAATGTTTTCAAAGTCTTAAAAAAATATAGTTGAACATATAAAGGATCTGATTTGACCGAACACTGCTCCCTCTGTGTTGCTGCACCTCTTCGGGCCTAACCTACAGCCACTCGCTAATGCTAAGGTCTGACTCTAATGTCTGGGAATTGAGACATACATACCAGTCAGTCAGTAGGCTAATCAAAGAGAGTGGCAGAAGAGGGGGGGAGAGACCACCAACATAGTTACCAAGTCTATCTAGAAGTGTGTGTGTGAGCGAGGGAGCTGTTATCGCTCCACACCTTTGATATGAGACTGAGTTTGAGCTGAAGTGGAAAGATTTGCACAGTTCGTTTCACAACTTCTCTTATCTGCACTGACTGAAGTAATGCCTGATACTACCATTACTACCGCTACTGTGTGTGTGTGTCTCTGTGTGCAAGAGATATCAGTATGTGCAATGAAATCTACGCACTGACTGCATGAGATTGAAGAAGGACATGATAGTGCTTCTACTGCTATAGTAGTATAAATACAGTATATAACATAAAATAATGATAAAATGTTTTGACGAGGATAAAACAAGATCTCACAGGTCTGCAAATTCCAAAGGTTTGCACACAAAATCCTGATTTTAGGTGTTTGTAGATTCTGAGCTCATGATAACACTTGAAGGAACAATGATAACCTTTGTCGGGTTATCCAGGTGTTGGGGTCAGATTTACTTCACAGTGATGTCTGGACAGATTACCACCACAGGAAGTAACCTGACCATATTTGGAATTCAGTTGCATGTGTGTAATATTAATTTAATGGTTGCGAACAGCCAAAACCCCAGATTGCACTGTTTTGGCAACAGAACTCCATGTGCTTGTTCAAATCTATGAGATCTCTCTGCTGGGGATTTAGTTGTCACTTCAGAAATGGTTCCCTTCAAAGTCTCACAGATTAATTATTACGTCAATAAGTTCTGTTTTTGCTCAGCTGTCTTGTTGTCTTGTTTCTATGTTCAAACTTATTGTAATTTTGTTAAATGTTAATGTATACATCAATAAATTAAAATGGGTTAAACACAGTCAAAGTGCTTTTTATCACTTAAAAAATAGCTGTTAGTTAAATTACTTTCCACAAAACAACACAATACCCTGTAACTCAGATTATTGCTGATATACAAACAATATTTATTCATGTTTCAGATTCTGTACAGTAAATTTCTATTGTTGTAGCCACAGATTTTTCCTAGAAATCAACATGACTGAAGCCTTTTCTACCTACGTTGTCTATGGTGCCATTTAATTTTGAAGTTTGAAACTAACTACAGTAATCACATGGAACTTAGGAGGGACTATTGAATTATTTGTGCAACAGAATCCACATTCAGACTGAAAGAGGAGTAAATGGAGAAATGTGGCCATCAGGTGCCTGCTCGCTTCTCTCTGCTACATCTGGAGTCAGGTGTGTGTTTGGAGGCAGACGGACCACCATGTTTATCTGAAGCCTCCATCAGGCTCAGACCAAACATGTGCCGTACCTCCTTCCCCTTCTTTCCCTCTTTTCTCATCTGTCCCTCTTTTCACCCCCATATCTTTTCTTCTCAAGAGGCAGCATGCCGCTAAACACCCACAGCTATCAAAGACAAAGCAGGAAAGCGAGGGGGACAAGGCTTTATGAAAAGCCCCTGTATATACAATATGTGCATTTGTCTGTGTGAGGGCTGCCTCAGAAGAAGGCTAAGTCTCTAATTCATTTCATTCTTGAAAACCACATTATCTTCATGGTGTTTGCAGTGATTTGTTGAATGTGGGTGTGTACTGTGTGTGGATACGTTTGGTTGAGGGGGTATGTATGTTGATGAACACATGTCAGAATTCAAGAATTCATCATTGTACAAGCACCTCAAAATTGCAATTGTGTCAACTTCAAATTGTGCAAACAACAAAGAACACATGAATATAAAATATCAGTGATATAAAAGCACAAAATATAAGCAATGGTGCAAAATATGAGCAAAATAAAGGATAAAATACCACTAATGTCAGGGTGCGAAAAGCATCAGCAACATTAAGTGGGGTGTGACAGATACGAATGCCATTGATTTGTTTCTGAAAAGTGCTATATAAATAAAATGTGATTGATTGATTGAGATATTAGCCTTGTGATAGACTGGCGACCTGTCCAGGGTGTCCCCTGCCTTTGCCCGAGTCAGCTGAGATAGGCTCCAGCCCCCCTTTGACCCTACAGGATTAAGCAGTATATAAATAATGGATGGATGGATGATTGAGATATGGACTGATGGTGTATTGTGGAGTTGAATGACAGGTACGGTTGATTAAATTTTGCCATAATCAAAACCAGAATAAATCATATGTACATATAGCTTTTAATCATAGCCTGTATATAAATATGGATAAATCTTCCATATTATCAGCCATAAGTTTCCTAAACAGCAGTTTTGAACCTCAGTGTGGCGGCTCCAGCTGTTAACATCTTGGAAGAGCCTGACTCCTCCTAACTCCCAGAGTGTGACTGAAACTAGGCCATGCAAACATCTCTGGGTCATGGATCTGACAAATACGCCCCTAAATATGCATCACTTCACATCTTAATACAACTTAAATGGGAAAGTTATATAAAAAGTTACCTCTGTACAGATGTAATGAACAGGAAAATAAGTTTCAGCAGGATGTGAACATGTTTATTTCTGCATTTTCACACAGGGGGTCAATGAGGACTGACTTGCTTTTGAAGCCAACCTTAACTGCCATTTCAAGAAAATGCAATTTTGTGAGATGCTTCCACACTGGAGGTTGCCACTTGCTCTAAATTTCATTTCCCATCCATTTTATTGTAAATGTTGTTAGCTGTTAGATCACTTTGTTGTCCACCTCTAAAAGCTGTCATTTAATCTCCTAGCTGTGTCATTTTTCAGAATGAAGTAATAATATTTAGTTCCACTTTGCTGCTAAATGAATCTTGTCCTTGTGCCAGTTTGGTTCATTTTCACTGCAATCGCATATTTTAACCTGTTTCAGTTCTAATTCAGTGTATGTGTTCTATACTGGTTCTCTTTAATGGACTCAAGATTTTTGTTTTTGTGGTATTAATGAGAGCTTATTGTTTATAATTTGATAAAACTACAATTAAGATTTCATGTTGACAACAGTTAATGGCTCCCATATATATTTTATTTTTCAAATCAAATAAGGAAAAAAGTCTGTTAAACCTTACTCTTACACAGCATGAACTTGTCTACAGATGCTTATGTCATAAATATCTGTCACTGCTTGAATAGTCATTATCTGGAATTTAACATTACGTTATCCTCAGCATAAACATTTGAATCATTTCATATAGTTCCTGTGAAATTTGCTGCAGTACATCATTTATTTTCTCTTTCATGTCTTTTTTCACTAAGGTTATACTTTTGCAAGCATAATTTTCAGCTGTTAGGGCAGTTGTATGCTCCCACTGCATGATCATATAAATAAAATATGGAGTTTGTGACCAGAAAAGTGCTCAATTTCACATTGATCGCTGTCTCTGCCAATGTGACTCGCAAGTCCCAAACAAACAGAGTTGTAGAGGCAGTGAGTGTTCATTCAACAGCAGTGTAAGAGGACAACTGTAGTTTCTCTTAATGTGTATTTCAACCCTGAAGTTTCCATCAATTGAATATGTAAATAAATCAATTTATTGCACCATGAGAAATTCCAGGGGCCCCTGTAGTTCTCCTTCCCACCACTAGATGGTGATCCATACTCACCAATAAGCACTGAGGAGGTCAGCTTCCTGACAGGAGCTGCAGTGGCATTTACCTCATTTTTCAGTTCATTGTGGTTCCTTAACCCACTGACTGTCACAAATGGATGTTTTACTTTATTAGAGCCTACATGTACAAAGTTACACTAGCGACAGTGTATTTAGAGAACCGGCTCACACACATTGTTGGTTTTAAAGACGCTGACAGAGACCAAAACTGTCAAGAGGTGCTTCAGCTCACATTTATCTTGTGTTGGTCTTTGTACTAGTATCTGAGATTTTTAGTGTTTGTGTATACTGTCCCTCAGGCATGTCGGTGTGCATGCGTGCCAGCGTCTATGTGTGTGTTTCCGCAGAGGCTACACCACTCCTCAGTCTGCCAATTGTTACTGTACACCTGTAGGTAGCTGCTCTCTTTGCATTGGCTTATACACACACGCACGGAAATACACTGGAAATTCTCTCTCCGCGTTCGCTCGCTGTTTGTCTGAAGCAGCTGCTGTCTCTTTGTAATGACGTTAATCCCAGCCCAAAATGGAAACACACACACACACACACCTACACACACACACACACACAAAAAGTATGCACACACAGCACCTGAATCTATGATTTACTGTCTCGCCTTTTACATACTGAGTAAATATTTGCTCCTAAAAGCTTCAAAGATGTTTTCTGCATTTTTGTTTCATCTATTATAACTTCAAACCGCCTGTACAGTAGGACGCTCTAGTGTTTTTCGGGGATAAAGAGATGAAGGGAAAGAAAGATAGCTGGTTAAAGGGTGGTCATTGTCTTGTTTTAGACATTTTGATGAATGGTATGTTTTACTTTAACTCTCTTTCTGCAATCACATCCCTCGCACGAGTATTACTTTGGTTAAAATAGACTTTAAAGGTTTTTAAAAAATCTTTGGAAATGAGTTTAATTGTTTTTGGATCAACAGAAACCGATATCTGCTTCTGGTAGATCACTGACACTATTGAGCAGTTGAGTCATATCGAGCAATGTCATTTCTTTGCATCTGTTGAGTTTGTCTTACAAGGATAAGTTTCTTTTGTTTTGACCCAGCTGTATTGCAGTGTTTCCTTGCACTAGCAGGATGAGTAGGTAATCTATCATTTGACTGTAAATGAATCTGACACTGTGTCTTTCTTACAAAACACAGAAAAGCTCAGATATATGAATGAGATTATGCCACTGAGCTTTTCCAACAAAAATCTACCTATTTTTGAAAAATGTCCTTAACTGAATCAATTTGTAATTTCATTTCTTGTCTTTGTTTATTGGAAACTGCAGAAATATGTGAAACTGCACAATAAACAAGGTATTTCACACTGCTGGCAAAAACTTGTTTTTGTATGACATTTTTCTGTTCCCAGAAACCCTGTTGCTCTGTTGCATAAAGAGAATATTGCAGCTGTGTCCCTTCTCCTTATATAAAATGTTACAGGAGGAATCAATACAAGCCCTTTGATATCTGTCAGTAGGAATTCAGACGAACTAAAATAACCTGAGGCTGAAACTCTGGAGTGCAATAGTGCAAACAGAATACAGCTGTGTGCAACTGTGTCCAAGAAAAAGTAAGGTGAGAACACTTTTTTACATTACACATAGTAATTTGATTCATTGTTAACGATAGCCATTGAATATAGCAGCTTGAAAGTCTTAAGGTCAGTGATGTTAGGTCTCGAGCATCCCACACATTTAAACAGCACTATTTACCCTAAAGTTCCTTTCCTGTGTCAGTCCACTGAGCCGTTTACTTCTTCAAAACTTTTTTTTTCACTTTCCAAAATGCTAACAGCGTGGACGGGGAGTCGAATCTGGAGCCTGTGACAGCCAACAGGAGGAGGAATTAGAAGTGGTGATTAAAGATGATGGCTGTTAAGGAGAGAGAAATGCCGGACTCTCTCTCTCTCTCTTCGCCTGTCTTACTCCCATCTAGGTCTGGCTCTACTATCAATGGGAGCTTTCACTTTGCTTTGCATGATAAATATGATGGTTGTGTGTGTGTGTGTGTGTGTGTGTGTGTGTGTGTGTGTGTGTGTGTGTGTGTGTGTGTGTGTGTGTGTGTGTGTGTGCGTGCACTGTGGTTTATTATTGGAAGCAGATCTACAGGTCAATATTGTGTTGTCAGCTGGCTTGAGCATATCTGAATTGTCTTCCTGCGTGCCTCCAATTCATT
>OMNN01019290.1:0-16068 GCA_900302755.1 Chromis chromis
GGTTGTGCTGGTCATCTTTGGCGTTTCGTAGAATGAAACACTTTCACCTTTTAGTTTACAAATGTCTTCTTGGAGTTGTCCCTCCATATCTGCAGCAGCTCGTTGAGCTGAAGAGCAGCAGCAGCTACAGTCTGCGTTCTCAGGACCTGATCCTGCTCTCGGTGCCCAGAGTGCGCACAGAGATGGGAAAAAAGGCCTTTAGGTTTACCGCACCACACTCGTGGAATGAACTCCAGAAAGAGCTAAAATTGAATGAACTGGTTTCACTTGAGACGTTTAAATCTCTCCTGACTGACCTGGAAACGGAATCTTTGACCTGCAGATGTTTTATTTGAGTGTATTATCTAATTTGCTGTGTGAGTATTTTATGTGTTGTAACTCTTTGTCTGTCATTGTGTTTCCGCCTCTTGGCCCAGGACACTCTTGGAAAAGAGATTTTTTAATCTCAATGAGTTTTTATCCTGGTTAAATAAAGGTTAAATAAAAAAAAAAGGCAAACGGTGAATATGAGACGATGCTACAATCCAGTAGTGGAAGTTTGTTGAGTTTTGATTTGCTAACATTGTCTTTTGACAACCAGTAGAAAAGTTATCTGTGAACAAACTGTAAAGAGTCTAGTTTGCTGGCAGTTTCTCACGTTTGGTGCCTGATCAGACCAAAATACATGATTGAGAAATATGTCTGTGAAGATTCTCAGTCATCCAGGTCATGGTTATCCTCTTAGTTTCAATCGTAGCATCTGGACTTGCTTGAGTTTGTCGAAGACGTCTCATCCAAGAGGCTTCATCAGTTCTAACTGACTAGTTGGGAGTTCCAGATTTTTATACTTTTCACGAGCCATTGTCTGTTGGGTGTGTGTTGCCCCTCCCCTCATTATGCGAGTAGCAGCAGACAAAAGCCTCAATTAGTGTTAATGGCTCCTGAAGAGTATAAAAATCTGGAACTCCCAACCAGTCAGTTAGAACTGATGAAGCCTCTTGGATGAGAGGTGAAATGTCTTCGAGCTAACTCAAGCAAGTCCAGATGCTACGATTGAAAGTACAAGGATGATTGAGAAAGTTAAAATGGAAAGTACATGCAATATGATTTCATCAGGTCGGCCATGTCAGTAAGGTCTTTAAAATCCCTTCTTAAAACAAACTTTTACTGGAGAGCTTTTCCTGATTTTACATGAATTTAAAATTTCTTGAACTGTCTTTTTTTTTTAAATATAAATCTTTTTACCGTTTTACCCCGGAAAGGTATTTTATAGGTCTTTTATTTAATATATATTTTTACCTTTCCTACCTTGCATTGTTTTTCATATAAATCATTTTTTTCCTGCTTTTAAAGTTGATGATCAATTTGCTGTTGATGTGAAGCACTTTGTAACATGTGCTTTGAAAAGTGCTATATAAATAAAGTTTATTATTATTATTTCTTCCTGACTCCTGACTAATAGCAATATTTCACTTGCTGATGTGAGCTCTGTTACATTTTTATCCTTTTCTATTGGTTCATAATATTTCAAGCATTTCCAACACTGCTCAACTTGTTCAGAGGTTTCATCAGCTGGATTAGAGACATCTGTATTGGAGTGCAAAATATTTAAAGATAATGATAATCATTTTTTTAAAAGCTTTCTAAATTCAAACAGTCCGTTGTTTTGATTGAACCCTCATGATCTGAGGCCATTACCACTGACACCAACTTTACCCTTCAACCTCCTCCCCTTCAGCAGAGTCTGAAAGGCCTGAAAAGTGTGAAGTGGCTTCTCACATGACCGAAACGTGTGAGCGTGCACACAACAAAAAGCTTGAAAGCTACAGTCACAAGTGTGTGTGCATGTGTGATCATGCATGGACTTTATTAGCAGCTGATGCAGCGGCACATCGGAGCCCTTGTCAGCTCGATTACTCAGGACAAAGGAGTAAAAGTCAAATCACTTTTACTTATATCTATATAGAAGTTTTCTATATATTTATTTTTTATTATTTCTATATAAGTTTTGTGCAACCCTGAAAAGAGAAAAAAAAATTCAAAAAATGATTTCATTGTTGTATAACATTGTAGGATACATTCATCTCACAAACAAAGGCACACCTTTCCTGACCTGCTTGTCATTCATCTCGTCCTCCGCTGAGCTGAATCCACTTTACTGACCTACACAGGCCTCTAACTGCATCTACAGGCAGGAAAAAATGTTTCTTTCATGAAGCACGTTTTCAAAAGGCAGGAGACAATAAACTTGAAGGTTGCATGAGCCTGACTTTGAATGTTGTTTCTTTCAAAGTAGGCCGAATGACATCACTATTCAAATCTACACACACATGCGACACACTGGAGTAGCAAGCCGTAACACTGAGCCCTGCACACAAACAGGAAATACGCATCTAAAATCCAACATAAGCTCAGTGGTTGCTTCTTGTAAAGCACTAGGGGTTTTAAACGGACACTTTTGTTGGACAAGAAGCAAAAAACATAGAGCTGCTGCTTAAACTAGATGAGTGTTGGGAGACAAAAGGTTACGAGACAGTTTTTGTGGTGTTGTTTTGGAAAAGTCTCATTTTTGAATGTGCTCCAAGAATAGTGTGTTAAATCAGTTTTTAGACCATTTAAAAAAAGAAACTTCATCAATATTACATTTTGATAAAGCAACTTAACTGGGACAAGAATACTTTCTTGTTCTATTTTCTTACTCACCTCTTATTCCTGACTCATGCAGAAACCTTTGGTATAATTTGCCCACATTTTGAGTTGGAGTGAATTGAGTTTCTTTTACGATGCTCACAGTACGTCAGCATGTTTTTACAATCCGACATTTAAAAAATTCAGCAGCAAAACCACTTAACAGAAATCGTGGCCCTGTTTTAACCTGAACAAACTAAACCAAGAGTGTCTGCAGGATTGGAAACCGCAGAAAGGTAGCAGAGAAATTTACTTTGGTTCTTTAAAGTTAAACAGGATAAACAGATAACCAATTCAGCATTGATATTATTACATTAATGGATTCTAAAATGGACAGAACCTTCATTGTCAGTGTTGCAACACAACACAAACTTTATTGTTTGATTCTGCTCGAATATACTGTACGTCCATATAAACAGCTTGAAACACAATGTTTTCAGTAAGTGTGCAGTAAGTGTGAACTATAGCAACAGGATAACTTCTCCACCATCATAGCAGTAAAGAAATACTGTTATTTAACATCTCTTTGGATGTCTGAGTTGTAACTACTATCATGTATCTTTTGATGTCCTTCATGTTCCTTCATTTAATTTCCTGTCTCACTTGGGGTTCTTATAACACATAACTGAGGCTTTAGAGCTAAACAACAATGATTTTCTATTACCTAATATTGTGTAGCTGCTAAACACTGTTGCAACAGGGTTTTAGTGGGTGACGTCCACATGAATGCGAGAGCCGAAGGTTTCGCAGCAAAACATTGCATTGCAACAAGATCATCAGTGTTATTCACTTCACACGTCAGTGGTTTGATCAGCGTATGAGTCAGTGTGTAACTGAATGAACTTATTATGATGTTAGGCAGTCGAATAAATGGAATGAAAACCGAACATCATATACTTTTATAGACAAAAAAAAAGGTTATATGTATGTACATTAAGTATAACTCAGAGATTACAAAACAACATCTGACAACAATAAAATAGTGCAAAAGGATGAAGTACAATTTATTGGATCACAATACCTGGGGTGTGTCAAGTTTATTTCTCTAGTGACCAACTGTAAAGTTTCTCTGTTTCTATCACATTTTACTTACTTGATTTTACCTGACTTTGATCATATATAAAACACTGCAGGGAGAAATCCACTGGTTTTGCCTGAATAACAGAAATATCTACAACAGGTTGAAGCACATGAATTCTATAAACCATCTTTGTCGTGGGATATAACTTTTATCACATAATCACAAACACCTCCCATCATGATCAGATGTCATCTATGAGTCGCTGAGGATTAATGCTCATATCAACCTTCACCAGACCGCCACCTTTCCACCAGTTATCAGTTATCAGAGTTCAGTTCCAGAGCACAATGTGTTCTGTACACACACCGTATGTTTACTTACACACACACATACACACTCACTCTGTAGGATTATATCAAAGCACTCCAGTGTGTGGCGACTGCAGGGTAACCATCACTTTTCTTTGGTTGTGTGAGGTGATAGGACACACAAGGACAACTCAGCCCTCTGGACCAGGAGCTTTATATTAAACCCTTCAACCTGTCCTTCCCCTTCTGTTCATTGTTGTGGTACTTACATAACTGTCCCTTTCTTTGCTTAGATTATATTTATATTGTATTATAGCGACCAGAAGTGTCACACAGGACCAAATGATTGGGGATATTAATGGTCAACCGTGAGAGGATTCAGTTCATCTGAGGGTTATACATATATTTATTAATGCAAAACATTGAAAGCATAATTTCTTGCATGTACACACATCTGAATATAGTGGGCGGTATTGAAGTGATTAAAGGTTAACTTAATCTTCAAGTCAGACCTGAATTTATTGCGTATTAGTCGGATTTTTAAAGCTAACATTGTTTAAACTACAACCTTTCACATCTCAAAGGATCCAACATGATTTCTGATTGGATTTTTTACAATTCTGTGTTCTTCTGTTGCATTACTTCTTCAGTGTTTGTCTCCTCTTTGTTCTGCTTCTCCCATACAAACTCTAAAGTGCAGTCCTGCATCTTAGAGGTGAAGATGCTCTCAAAGTATTGATTCTGCTCTTCTGTGAACATGTGTTTCCAGTCTCCGATCTCACCTGTGTTGTAGAAAGGAGTGAGGGAAAAATTATATTAATTAAAGGCCAAATAAGTGAATTGTACATACAACACTAAAACATAAACTGGTGTTTATTCTGGTTTGACATTTTGGCAAAGATAGCATTCACTGCAGAGTTCAATGCAAAGACTAATGCTATTTTTTCTGTATTAAACTAGTGCATAGATCCTATATTTAATGTTTTCCTGACACCTTACATTGCTGTCTGAAGGATTTTTAAAGTAAAAACAAAAAGGAAAATTTGATTAACAAAATATATTTTCTTTTTTGTATCCTGGGACCCTTGGGTTGGTCCTGACCCTCAGGTTAGGAACCATTGTAATATTAGTAGTAATAGACTAATCAGTAATTTGTGGATTAAAAGCAGACTCCAGTTTTGTTTTTGACTCTTTTTGTTACATTTCAGTCACAAATTGTGAGACATGGTCAGTCTGTCAGTGAAATATCTGTATACAAGTGACCAGAGCCACCTTTTCTCATGAAGGAGCCCTTGCTTTGATCCATGATCTCTTCAGGAACAAGCGTATAGTTGATCATGCTGTTGTCTCTCATGCTGCTGAAGCTGCAGTGTTTCACACAGTTGTTCACCTCGTCGTCCACCAGGGGGCACTGCAGGAAAGTGCTCACCTTCTTAATGGTGCCATGTAGGTCCTGACGGCAGGAAGAAGACAACATTAAGATTAAAAAAACAAACAAACAAACAACAACTTTATGTGAGCAGTGGCTTCTTTATTGAACCTCTGAGTGAGATTCAAAGCTGAGTTTGAAGAAGAGACTACATATTAACATTTCCGCAAGGTAAAAGTTTTACTTTGTCTTGTTGAACTGCATCAGGAAGCAAGCTGAATAAGTGTTATACAAGAAGCTTGACACTTAGTCGTCTGTTTAAAAATATAAGTTTATGTGACAGCAGTTGCTCTTTACCAGTGACATCTGTTCGTAGGTGATGTGAAGCAGATTGTTGATAGTTGCTGTCTGACTGGTCCAGCCTTTAATATGGTCAAACCAGGAGCCAAAGTGCACTGAAATAAACAAGTGGGACTAAAATACTGTACAACTGATTTAAATTCTGACTTGATAAAACAGATTTAAAAAAACAACAACAACTCACATGTGCCCTCCAGGAATCGATTTAAAAACTCTGGAAATGAACCTGCCTCAGGTAGAAAGTTGGCCATTTTGTGGAAGTGATAAAAGGACACAATCACGTCTTTAGGGTTCCTGCTCACATAGATGACCTGCAAGATGACAAACAGCAGCACCGTCAGCATTGTTTAGTTAGTACACACTGCACTTCCTACAACTAGATTTAGGCTAATACTTATATTGATATTAGGGAGTTGTATAATCACCCATCACTTTATTAGGAACACATCTGCAGTCTGTACCAACAAATCTGCCATAAATTTGAGAAGCTGTTACAACCCAGCTGGTTAGGGAAAGAGAATCAACATTGAACCACATGTTTTTGTTTAACTAATCCCAGTGGAAAATCTTACTGCTCAAAGCTTGCTCTTCTATAGCTTGAGAGACAAAATTGTGATTCGTATTTTAGGCTTATTTTAGCTTCGATTTTGTCTGATATGTTTCTCATATTTTCATCCTAAAATTCACAAGGAGATCTACAGTAGGTGAGAAAGGAGGAGAACAATTAGCAACAGGAGTCATGCTTTAGATTTAAAGGAGGTAATTCCCAACTTCGACTAATGGCTCCATTTTTTCTCATTTGACCTACATGTGAGCTGTATATAATTGCATTCACTGGATTAAAGTGCCAGAATGGATGCTGCTCCAATCAAGATACTCTGTGTATTGGGCAGGTGGTGGAAAGATGGGATAGGCCAGGCCTCAGGAGCAGAAAACAATCTTTTGCACTGAACCACACATCAGAATCTGCATACATATGAAACACTACAAGTGCACAGAAGTGTGTACATTTTGTGTTTTAGGTTTAAAATGTTGTTTTTAATTTTGGATATCCCAAAATGTGGATAAACAACAATACACATGTGCATTTTGTTCATGAAAGCAGAGATCACAGGTGGGGCTGACTGTCATTGCTGAAGTTTGGCTTTTTGCAAAGTACTGTTGTCAAAATTTGGTTGAAGTCAGTGGACGTTAGTCTTTCCTTAAAGCCTTTCTTTAAGCCTTTGAAGAAGAATATTTTAAAATTAAATGTATCAGCACCAAATGGCTGCTAAAAAGTAGAGTTTCTCAGGAAAATGGCTGACTAACTCTTGTCTTTCCATAGAAGTCACTCTCTTTGCTTCTAGTTTGGGTTATTCAGAGGAGATGACACCTGATCAGTCATCATTCTGGGAGGTTTTACCAAACATGAATGGAGCAGGAATCATCTAAACAGCACAGTAAAATTTCACAGAGCAAACACAGCTGCCCAAACTGACAGCGCACATTAAAGGGGGAACTGTAGCAGTATAACAATAAGCTGAGTAGAACCAGCATGTGTCCATTGAGTTTTCACCTCTCTTGAACTGGGTGAGAAATGCAAAATAGCACATTCTGCCAAACTGTGTAATTTTCCACCTGAAAGCATCACTGACTACAACTCTGTTTGTAGTCCAGATGGTCACATTAAAGTGTAACTGTGACCTTGGCTTTGGAGCCCTGGAGGGCAGGGCCCAGCAGGTGATGAGGCAGGTGTGTGGTGATGACTCGACGTTCAGTGGATGAGGCCTCCAGCACAGCGGCACAATAGTAATGCTCCAACCAGGGAGCTCGGGTCCAGTTTGGGACAGTCCTGGATAACTGTGGGTCTCCTCTGCTGGATATGAGAGTCACAATTTCCTGCATCCATGTAGTGCCTGTTGGGAGAAATGAAAGAAGCACCTGTGACCTCTGACTTTTATAAAATTCATTCATAACAGTAAAAAGACACTTTTAAAAGTTAGACTGCAAAGTAATGAGTCAGGTTGTAACTAAACGTATACATTATGCAGCATGTCTGAAGTGTAGAGAAGTGCACAGATACCATTAGATTCTCACCGATCCAATGTGGGTAAGATTTTTAATAATTGTAAGTAATCATTGAAGTTACAGCTGTTTTGTGTTGGATTGTGTCCATAAACCTTCACAATCTTCACGCAACAAACTAAACTTGAGCTCCTGTTAACACCTTGAGGTCTGTGTGTCGCCTCAAGCAACTGTGCCCCTTGTTGTCCGTGATGATCATGGGCAACTACACAGACAACCGGCTGCTGCTTTACTCAGCCATTACTGTCACCTAATTGTGGTTTTACTTTCACTATACCCTAGTTGCATTCAGTGAAACATGGACACTGGAGTTTCAGTGAATTACCTAACAGAGCTGGGGTGGCCAATGACACCCTTCCTTTACCCTTAGAGGTGCCTTTGATTTTGTTCTGTGAAGTGGATTGTCCAGACTACCACAGACCTCAAATCTAATTCCATTCACCTCCACTGCAAAGCAACTTGAAATTGAAGAAAAAGATTCATGAGAAGCACTATGAGGTCCTAAAGACAATAATGCAATACCTCAACTATTTAGGCCTAAACCCAAACACACTTCAGTGGCAGAATATTTATTATTATTATTGCTATCATCTTCATCTGCATTTAATTTATGGTTTAGAAAACACTGATACCAACCTGCCATTCATAAAAATATACATATACTGACTCAACTAAAACTATCTACTAACTCATATGCTGAGTGTGAAATAAACCGTGTTTTCATCGTGAGGCTGTGTGTTGCCTCCTGTAAGTGGTCAGATAATTTCACTGCAAATATTACTACATTTAGGCAGCAAAACTGAAAACTCGGTTTAATAATGCACTTGATAATAAAAAATGTCCAGAATAAGCAATATTTGCTGAAAATAAAAATGTATCTGCAGGTCTGGTGGTAAGCTTGATGGATTTCACTATAGAAACTATGAATCTGTGCTGCAGCTCAGCTGTTTGCTGTACATAAAAACATCTGGGTCAATAAGGCTACGTAAGATCACAATGTCTTGTGAGAAGATTTAAATAATAAATGAAGCCACGTGCTGTGCCAAATGCGTAAATTGCGCACAGCCCTTCTCTCCGTTCGGAGACTGGATCCTGTTGCTGTGTGATGCTACAGCTGTTTAATAAAGTCAAAGAAATGTTATTTGTTCAGCGTAAAAACAGTGTCAGAGTTGGTGATACTGAAGGAGACAGAGCTGAGCAATGTGGATATCAAAAAGCAAAGCGCCACTCTGGTATGGTCTGACCGAATTTAACTACAAGCCATAGCTAAATTCATATCTAACTATTTATTTCCAGTAACATACAGTACATCTGAGTTTGGCAGTGACTCTTACTTGAGTCATGCTCCAGGAACAATCTGAATGGCATGACAAAGACAGTCCCTGAGACCACAAACCTCCCAGCAGAGCCAGACATTCACAGTGTTTTACAAGAATACAGTATGACACAGTATGAATAAGGAGCCAACTTAAACATACATGCATACATACACAGACACTTCTTTGAAACAAGTTGGAGCACACTTTAAAACTGTTTTAAAGCGTGCTGATGGGGAGGTGTGGACTGAAGCTGTGCACAATTCGAACGAAAAAGACTTTGTTTCCGTCTGAACTCAGCTACATTGATGACACTAAAGCCCGACTTTAAAAAAAAAATATCGCCAGTCCAATCGCAATTGCAATTGCAATGTCTGGCAAATAGCAATTAGATAGTTTTCTCAAATAGTTCAGCCAAAATTGCTTATGTGGTTAATTGCATTACGCTTGACGACACTGCAAGTGTATGCTGATCATTTTTCCTTTCTCTTACCTGACTTTGGATAAGACACAATAAGGATATCCGTGTCCTTGAACAGAAATCCGACAGCAAACTCCAATGAATCCTGTGTGTGCAGGTGTCCTGGAAACGAAATACCTTGAAACACCTCTGTGACATCCAACCTGGCCATATCTTGATATGTTTAAGTATCTGCTGCTCTTGGTATCTCCCTTTTTAGCTGTTCCTTGGCCAACCAGCTTTTGTCTGTCTCCCCACTTTGTCCGTCAGTCCGTCCAGCACCCTGAGAAAGACCAAGTGATGACCACACAGGGTTTAAATGAATCAGAGAGAGAGAAAGTGCAAATGGAACTCAACAGCTGAGCCTCAGACAGTGGGGCTTTCTTGCAATACTTGCCCAGTTTACAGAGCTCTCAAGTTCACATCTAAACAGTAAAGATCAATTAATTTATCAGTGTGCATGTGCACCATGCATGAGTTTTTATTAAAATTAGGTTTATTTTGCTTTAGTATTACAACAGTAGGGAACATGTGAGAAAAACAGATTGATTGTTACAAGCTTTTAGTATTCAAGCATTCAGACCATCCATCCATCCATCACCGCTTAATCCTCTGTAGGCTCACGGGAAGGCTGGAGCCTATCCCAGCCGACTCAGGTGAAGGCAGGGGACACCCTGGACAGGTCGCCAGCCTATCGCAGGGCTACACATAGAGACAGACAACTTAGCACATTCACACCTATGGACAATTTAGAATAATCAATTAACCTCAGCATGTTTTTGGACTGTGGGAGGAAGCCGGAATACCAGGTGAAAACCCACACTGCACAGGGAGAACACGCAAACTCCACACAGAAAGATCCCAGGCGTCCTAACCGGGATGCGAACCGGGGATCTTCTAGCTGTGAGGCAACAGTGCTGGCAACCGAGCCACCGTGCAGTCATGCATTCAGACCAGCTGACTTGAATTCCCCTGATGAACTCGTTCAGGCTGCTAGAGCAAACACTGCAGATGATCATTACAGCAGGGTTCAGGATCTAATCACAGGTTTGTAAGACTCAGAAATTGTAAAATATTCTGAATGAGCACATTGTAAGTACAGTTCATTATGCTAAAACATGCAGGGAGGGAAGACACCATATTAACACAATGCACAGTCCATATCTTTTTATTTTTTCTTTTTAAAAAAAAAAAAAGAATGTTATTCTCTTTTTAACATGTGAAGCACTTTGTGCTACAGTTTTGTATGAAAAGTGCTATAAAAATAAAATTTGATTTGATTTGATATCAAGACATCTGTGCTGGTAGTCATCTGGTAAACAGGATTTTTTTTGCAGTTGTTATTGGCTGCGTGTACAATTTGAACCTTTTAATCTGTGTGTATGATACAACCTTCTGTTTGTACATCTGCAGAATGAGGTTGGAGTTTTATGGGTGAAGACAGAATCATGTCAGTGAACGACAAAACTTGAAAGGTAAGTGTTAACTCTTTACATCTTCTGCTTTTTAGACCACATTTTGATGATATTGAATGTCTTGATGGCCTCTATCGGGTAGAAACTCATCATTTACAGTGTGTGTGGTCAGCTGAAAGACAAGTAATTGTATCTGATAAATGCAGATAAATACTTTTTTAAACCTTTCTAAAATATTAAAGAGTGTAAATTACTCATCATTAACCGATTTAATTTCAAAGCAAACTTTATAATTCTTAAGGAAACAGTTAATACAGATGTAACCCAAATGCTTCTTTGTTGTGCCTGAATATTAATAATAATCAACCATACTCACTAAAATGTAGCATAAAGTATGAAATAAGGCTGTCTATGAAACGCTGTACTACAAAACATTAATACTGGATTGTTTTTCTTTGACTTTGCCCCAGAAAAGTGGGCGTTATTTACCGGAGAACTGGAAAAGCAACCTTGAAGATAACAAGGTGGAGTTGATAGTGGTAGTAGATCGATACAGTCATAAGAGATACTTTGGTTGAGGGCATCTTATCTGTTGTTCTGTAGTCAAGATAAATGAAACTTTAAATGTGCATTGTCTTCAAGAAAACCTAATAGTCTAATTTTTATTATTACATAAGGTTCTTAATTGGAATTATTACCCAGTAAACTCACTCGTAACTCTCTTGTGGTGTGGAGATGACATCCCTGTTTAGATCATAAACACAGACGCACTGTGTCATATCAGGTGCAATTTCGATCTGATCACATTTGTTGTCCGAATATCGGTTGCATCACACCATCATAGCAACTCAGCAAGTGATAATGATTCCTTAAGTCCCAATATAAAGCTTATACTTGGCACATGTTGCATGATCCACCATCAGCCTCTGGTTAATTCTTGCCATCAGTCTACAGTTAACAACTGTAATGAAAAGAGGATTTTCTTATTGTTGTAGAAACAACATCTTAAACGAAAGTAATCCAGTAGGTAGTTTCTTGGATGCTGGTAGTGCATAAAGACTTGTGTGTTCACTCTTGCAGCTAATAGCTGAACATTTGGTTTGATTTGCTCTACAAAGTAAATAAACTTGGTAGACTGAGACACAGCTGCCCTTTCTGAGTGGCTCCCTTGGAAGCTCTGGGCAGTGAGGGGGAATGATTATGCAAATTTTTAGCTGTACAACTATTGGTTCTTTAAGTTCTACATAGAACGTGAATACAATTCTGACTGGCCTGGAAAGCCTGGAGGCCATCTATGTGAGGTGGGGTTAGAGTAATGGCAGCAATAACGTCTTTACATTGTCACAGCTTTTATTTTACATCTCCAAGATTTTAAGACATAAAAACACAATAAAATTGATTTTTACCATATGGGACTTTTAAAACAGTAACTTTTTATTTTACAGTAACTACTACTTATTTTAGAGTAATTCGAATTAGTAGCTTGATGTGGCTCTCCTAAAGTGCATTTAACTGAAAGTACAGGAATTTACAATTGTTCTTGCAATCAGTCAAAGGTCATACAGGGGAGATCATAAAGTGAGATGTGGCTCATGTCTGATTTTATATGTACTTTTATTGTTAATATGGAATTTTGCCAAAGGGGGGTGAAAGGTGAGGGAGGGTATGAGCAAGAAGAAAAGTGCAACCACATTAAGAAAAACCATGACCACTATCATTATAGCGAAGAAAATGTGGAAAAAGATGTGCAATGGAGGGAAATTTAGCAGTGATGACTGTTGACAACATGTTAAGAAGTTCTATCAGGTTCTATCTACACAGACAATGTTAATTCTTGGTTTTAGCCTCTTCATGGAATTTGTGGACAACATTAAAGAAACAGATACACTCTAAGTGTGCAGCCTTATTGTATGAGATCTCTCCATTCTATCATTCAAACTAATTAAGTTTTAGTTCAAATGAGGAAATTTCTTCTACATGTAAACAGTCATTCACTGGCTCTTTTTCACAAAGCAGATAATAAAACCAGTTTATAGTTCTGGAAAATGTTCCCACTGAGTTTCAAGGCCACATGAATGACAAAATAAAACTTTGAGATAATCTTGTCGAAAGCATAAATTGTGAACTTTAGAAAAGCTGTCAAAAGGCACATTATACATTAACCAACATGCCCTGACCAACCACTGTTGAGATTGTAAGAATGTTTAAGCTACTGTGCTGCATTTATGACAGCTGACGCTGTAATGAGAAACAGATACAAGACAGAGGAGGAGCGATGAGCAGAACTGACATTTAAAGGCATAAACCAGCGGAGACGGGCAGAAAACCGGGTGACAATCGGCACTGATTCAAACAACAAAACTTAAAGTTTAGAGACACAAGGATAAAGAAGAGCAGTGCATTTAACAGTGTGTAAAAGTTTAGGAAATGCTGACCAAGGTTGTCTTAGTTTCATGTGTGGTGCTGTGGATCAGTTCTGGTGCCATCACCTCGGCTGAGGATCCACTAATGACCAGAGCTCTTAAGCTGATGTCTGAGACGCCGCTCATTGATGGGTAAGTGAAAACCTCTTTTACATCAAATAAAAAGTGTTTTGCATGTTATCTGCTGTTTTCCATATGAGAGCAGCAGTAAAGATTTTACATTCTGTGGTGAAAGTCCACATATGGAAGCACTTTTTAGCCCTGATCCAACAAAACAAGCAGTTTTGCCTCCTGCTGTCAAATCACAGTTGATGTAAGTTATGAGAAAAAACTCTTTGAGGCTCTGACTTTAGCTTACTGATATATTTTTACAGCCATAATGACCTTCCCTGGCAGCTTCGCAAACAGTTCAACAATGAGCTGAACAAAGTGGATCTTCACACTCTGAAAACAACACACACCAACATCCCTAAGATCAAGGAGGGACGGCTTGGTGCACAGGTACGAACAGAACAGAATGTACTGGGACATTAAAGAAAGCCATCTTTTCGCAGTTAGGGCTTCTGTTGGCCAGCACATGTCTTCAAAAACAGCTTTACAAATTGGTGGGACGACTGGTTACTTGCAGACTGTTTATATGTAAGAAGCCAAGCTGACCTTCTGAAGCTGACCCCAATCTCCCTTTGTCCTCGCCTTTCTATAAATATGTGTATTTATGTTTTTATAGACTTGATTGTGTAGTGTAGTGTAAAATTTTACAGTGCAGAGGCTATTGCACAAGTTTTCCTATAATAATATTAAGATAAATATACAGGGCCATCAGCTTGAGTGGTGTACAGTATATCTGTCAAAATATCTAATCTAATAATATTTTAATCACCTTAATGAGCCCTTGTAGCTTGCAAGTCTTCATCTTAACTCTTAATCAAACATTATAGGATGAACATAATTACTTAAGTGTACCAAGCTACTCTGTGGTGCCAAAGAAAAGGGTTGCAAAAACCAACAATTAATTGAAAGAAGCTAGCCAAGATTAATTTCTATGCAGATGACAGTTATTTGTACACCTAACTTAATCATGTTTTTATTGACCTGCCACTGCTAAAAATTTAAACCCACGTTTGAGGAAAGCAGATAGACAGATAGACATTATATCTTTCTGCTAATACTTTGGTACTTATACATACTTTACGTCCCTGTAGACCACTATCTGTCCCACAGCTGGCTGACTGGATACTTGCCAAACAGATGTACACTTTTTTTGCATTTCTTCTCAGCTGCTCACTAGCTCAGTTTTTAGTGCCATAACTATCCCTGGTCTCATTTTACCATATCTAAAATAATTCAGTGAGGCATAAGTATACACATTTTAAATACTGGAAAAAGAGCACTAATATCAAATCTGTACATGGTGTTGGCTGGTATTCTGAGTAGAGGTGTTGGGTAAATTAATTAATGTAAAATGATGTGATTCTAAGGGCACACAGTGGTGTTGATAATTTATACATTATCCTTTGTTCCTTTCTCAGTTCTGGTCAGCCTATGTGCCCTGTGAAACTCAGTACAAAGATGCTGTCAGACAAACACTGGAGCAGATAGATGTGGTCCACAGGATGTGTCAGAAATACCCAGAAACCTTCATGTTTGCCACTAGCAGCAAAGGTGAGACATTTAGCTGTAATTCCAGACATTTTAATGACTTTGATCTGCGTTTGTCATCTGCCGGTATCACACATGAACTGTCATTTCAAGTAAAGTTATTATTTCTGCACAGAAATCATCGATGCCTTCAATATGAACAAGACAGCCAGTCTTATCGGGGTGGAGGGTGGTCACTCCATCGACAGCAGTCAGGGCACCCTGCGCACCATGTACCATCTGGGGGTCCGATACCTCACACTCACGCACTCCTGCAACACACCCTGGTACAAACTAGCAGCACTGCAGATTTACAGCATCAAAGACAAACATTAACACATTCATCACAACAATATTAATCAGTACAGTGGGGCGTGAAATTAAAATAGTACTGCACTCTAAAGGGTAAATCTGTAAAATAACAGAAAAAGTACTGGCAGGTCATTACCCAGACTTTGTGGTGCTTCTCTGCAGCAGGCCCTGGAAGGTTTGTAAAGGTAGAAGGTGAAATGAGTGGGAAAGTCAAGACAGTCTGATGCAGTCTGCAAGTGAACTGCAACTTGGGAGAATATTTGTTTGTCAGCAAGACAATGAGCCGACGCACGCAGCCAAAGCCACAAAGAAATGGTTGAAAGACAACAGGGTGAATGTTCTGGAGTGGCTGAGTCAGAGCCCAGACCTCAATCCTACTGAGAATTTGTGGCAGTGCAACCTGACAGAGTTTGAGGAATTTTTCAAAAAAGGACTTGCAGTGTCCAGGTGTGCAAGACTGACTGTGATCTATCCACACAGGCTCAATGCTGCAATGGCAGCCAAAGGTGCATCAACTAAATACTGACTTAAAGGGAATAAATACTTATTTTAAGTTTTATATTTTTATTATATAATTGATATTACTTTGTAGAAATCTGGTAATACTTAGACATGAGATAATATTTTTTTTATATAAATTCTTTAAAGGGGGAAACGTCCATGATAGTAATGCAATTCCAAAATGACACACACACACACACACACACACACGGAC
>OMNN01019303.1:0-18372 GCA_900302755.1 Chromis chromis
GTCGTCATTAATTGGACTAGAATATACGAAGGACGGCAATTACTATTCGGAACAGCCCTAGTGCCCAGGAGGCACATTGTCCCAAAATCTGTCTTCTTCACTTTCTAACAGCGAAAGCCTTTCATTCTGAGCTGCACTCGAGACCTTGTAAAATTTCCTCATACTTTTTTGCTGTGTTCAGGTCACAATATCTTTACAGCAATCTGCCTGTTTTAGTCGATTGTGCTCTTATTGAAAATGATTTTATTTGAGCACCAACTGCAAAACAGCTCTTACGACTCTGCACCGTCACAACCAACCGGACGCACTTGAAATGCTTTTTTTTATTCAGATTCCTAGCGATAGTGTCATACTGTATTTTCCTATTTTCGTTTTCGCTGTTTTCTAACATCATTGATAACATTTTAACCTCATGCATTTAAATGAGCCTCCTGTATGGTGGGTCCTTGAGGGTAAAGAAGGCTTTTAGGGTACAAGTGCTTACAATAGCCTCCTCAAAGCCTCTTTGGTTATCACTGAATGGGAAAGCTAATAGGAAGCCAAAGTGACTGGCTTTAATAGAGATTTAGCGATTCCTGCATCTCTTCACACCCGTTTCCATCGGCTTCCTGCTTGTGCTTGCTTTTGACCTTGGTGTGCGACACAAGGTCGCAGCACTGCAGTGACCTAATACTCAAGTTAGTCTATTGTGGTGAGCCCTCGGTGCGTTTGCGTGGAATAATGCGACGCATAAATGTAAGGAAACTGGTATGAAACCTCTTCCTCGCTCTCTCCCTATTCACTCCACTGTGTCTTTGCCACATTCCCTCTTTTTCTCCCCTCTCTTTTGTCCTCCTTCCCTTTGCCCTCCCATATATTGTCTTAGTTATCAGCCAATCCACCAATGGCTCTCATTCTTCAATAAGTGGAGGCGATCTCGGCCCGCTGGGGAAAGAGAGGATGGAAGCCGAGTGAATACAGACAGGCCTTTTATCTCTTTCTCTCTTTATTTTATTCTATCTCCCTCATGTTTCCATTCCCTTGCTCTCTCTCTTTATCTCTTCCCCACCCTCTCCCACTCTTTGTCTGTGTCTCAGGAGATTGCTCTGAAAGCCGGGTGCATGCAGAACGCTGCGTTGCTTTTTTTCCATAGCTGTGTAAGCTAACAGAATTATCAACTTGGCTCCAGAGTTCTTTGCCAGTTTGACTCACCTTCACCTTCCTGCTTTGCACACTGTCCAGCCCCTGCCAGACCATACAGCACTGGCCTTGGCTGGACAAATACAGAGATCTGGTGGCAGCGGAGGAGCCTAAGGCCTGTGAAATAAAGATGTATTAGGTGCTTGAGTCTATAGTACTCACTCAGCCTTGAGGGTATAATTCAAGTTGACTGCAAATAAAAAAGGTAGAGCTTTAGGGTGGTAATATAGTGAATTGGTTGACCAGATACCCACAGGGTGAGGGAAGAAATGGATTCCAGCTATCACCACGTCATTATCACATGTGCGACGTACAGGTAAATTACAGAAGTTCCTAAAAATCGACAACGATTTTAGTTACTTTTAAGTAATTCTGTGCCGTGTCAGAAATTTTACATCAATTACAGATGAATCTGCTGCATATTAGTTGTGATAAATATGAAAACACGTGCAAAAAATGTCTACTAAGGGATTTTTTTTTGTTTATTTATGTATTTAATTTTATTTTTATTTGAACAGATATTTCCCTAAAAAGATGCCCTTAAACTCCAAGCAGATCTGGGAGTTTTTTGCTCCTGTCACTGCATGTCTACGGCCACAGCACAACCAGGGCTAAAAAGAAGGTGGTAGTGAAATGCAATAAATCACAAAGTTGTCTTTGATCATTTATTTTACAAAAAGGGAAGAAAAAAAAAATTCTAATCCAAGTACCCACAGGTTTTACAGTACTGGAAGCAAATGTAGGCTCTACATACTATAGCTATTTTCCAAACTAAATTGTTGTTTGTTGGTTGGTTTCCTGGCTTAAGTTTAGCCCAGTTGAGCTGAAAAACAGGACATTTTTGTCACATGATTGTTGATTTTAGTTAAGTCACTAATAGCTTCATGGTTGTGCTGAAAAGCACAATTTTTTATTTTATTTTTATTTTTTTTACACAATCTGGTTAATGAAAACCATTTTTTCATTTAAAAGTCATTTTAATGAAATATCATGATTTTAAGTTTAGGTTTGGTTAAGTTGATGAAACAGCACATCACAAGTGTTCAAGGACTGTCCAATGATTCTTTTTGTTTTTGCAGTTTCTGGTTCTGGTAAATGCTGTAATTTCCTCTAATATTAATTTTGGGCTTCAGAGGGTTTAACTAATTGTGCCTATCCACCTGAACTCCAGCTTCTTGCCCATGCTCTCTACCATTGTCTTTTTCCACCTGACAAATTTATTATTGCTTTTCTATCTACTGGAGCAGACACATACAGCTCCTTCAGGTTCTTGCCCATTTTCTCCCCATCACTTCATTAGCTGGCCAAACACTGTGTCCACTAGATATTGTTTAGGAACAGTCAGGTGGACAAACAAGCCTCTCGCCCGCAATCACCCTCTCACATATTCACTGTGTTTGCTGGTGCTGCACTTTGACAGGCAGCAAGATATTTATCTGTTTATGTTGCCCGGCCTAATTATGTGTCTGCTATAGATTTAAGCTGCCAGCATCATCATTGGGTTTACGTCTTAAACCAGCCTCATTACACAAACTCACTATCAGTTCTAATGGCCAAAACAGGGGTTTGTGGATTCTACATGGCATTCCATCATATAACAAATGTCTGTGTAGCAAATCAGGCTGAACAAATGGTATTCTGTATACTTTATTAGGTTTTTAAGAGTAGAATATATTTTTGTTTTCATCCGTATCTCATAGAAGACAAACAATAAAAATGTGTGACATTAGAAGAAGTTATTATCATTTCTGCTTGGGTTCTCTTGGGCTTTCTGGGCTGAGTGAGGCGTTGATGTGTGTTTTATAGCACAAGATTCAGATGAACTGAGTAAATCTGGCTTATTTTTTAGGAAATAATGGTTTCTAAAGCAAGTTGAATCTGACCTCATAGAAACTTCTCCCACCAGACTAGTTTGGTCTCGTTAAACTGCAGACTCCTCGACATTTTCCGTTTCCTGCTGTATCCTAACCACATCTGCATCCAGCACATATCAAATGTAATTTGTGAATCTCTGCACAACACTTGAACAAAATTGCAGCCAATATATTAAATACACTTTGCTCCTTTGCTGCCAAATGTAGTGAAAAAATATAGATCCTTTATCGCTGGAGACCGCTTGAATGTTATGAATGATATTTCTGACTCCTAGCTGTAGCTTCATACTAGCATTTTCACCAGCTGACCCCACATTAAGTGTACTGTAAACAAAAATGTATGTTTTAAATGTAAAAACAGAAGAAAAAAAAAACTACATAAAAAGTCTTAAGGAAGCAGTATTGAGACACTATAAAGGCTGTACTGTCACTGATATAAACCAATAAGCATAATCAAACTAACAGAGTTTAAAGTTCCTGCAAAATAATGATCTGTTTTCTCCATTGAGACTTGAGTGAGCAGTTCCTAATCCAGGCTTAAATCATGTCTCATTACATTAGCCCTAAATTTCTTTTATGGAACACCTAAATACTGGATCAGCTTGTGAGATTTTTTTCAACCCAGACTTGTCACAATGAGCTCTTCTTATAGCTCTGGTATAAAAAAAAATGAAACAATTCATGCATTTTTTTAAATTTATTGAAAAACTACAGCCTGAATTATATTAATTTAACTGTATTTTATCTGCTTGATGTCTGTATATGAATCATTATATCCTTTAGTATGTATATATTATTATATTATTATCAGTTTAACTGTGTTTTAAATTGTGCAACTACAGTTATAAACTGTCTGTGTCTACATGTTATCAGTGTGTCAGTGTGTCTACACTTGCATGGTTACAAGTGTAGCTGCTGTTCCCTTTCTTGCCTATAGATGGTGCATGTTTCCACATTCAGAACTGCAGCTTTAGTGCTACTGGTGCAGCTCCTGCAATTGGATGATATTGGTAGTGGCTGGTCTGGTTGGTCTGGCTCGCTGTGTTGTTGACAATAGATTAGTCAGAGCTGCTAGTGTATTTGTGTGCTTACTTGTGTGTGTGTGTGTGTGTGTGATTGAATGTGTTTGGGAATACACTGATCCGCCGGGCTCTGATAGTCTGTTCTGTTGCATTTTGGTTCAGTTCCACACACGAGTGTCCCATGCCGCAGGGCAACGGCTGTTGTTGCATTGCCCAGAGGGTATGTGTGTTGTCGATGTGTTTGCTGTGTGTGTGTGGGTGGCTGGGCAAGGTTCAGACGTGATCCGTTGGCCCTGCTGGCTTGGCGTTTTGTCTACAGTGAGCCGGTGGGAGTTGGATGTTGGAGTCGCACGTTGTTCTTTTCTGCAGCTAACTCCCCGTCTTCCTATAGTGCATCACACACACACAGAGACATACACACATGCAGTGTATACACACATATGCATTAATAAGCAAGTACATCCCACAACCATACAACTGCAAAATGCTGTTAACTAAACATATGAACATTCTCATAGATTTATGCATTGTCGAACAGCTTTTGACCCCCACCACCACCAGCACCACACACATACAAATGCACTCAAACGCACGCAACACACACTCCTTATCTAATAGCTTCAGTTGTAGCAGCTTGTTCAGCACAAGCCTCAGAGGAAAAGAAAAAGACTGTGGGAAATAGACAAAGACAGAAAGAGAAGAGATGCATTTCCGATATGAAACTCCTCCCTGTCAGCATATTACCAGCTGCAGCAATGACTCGTTGCATTCAGAGCACTTTTTTTTCTCTACTTTTACCACCTTATGCTCTGGTAATGGGAAAGTGTTTAGCATCCAGTTTTGAGCCACTAACAGAAAAAAATAATAGTAATTTTGAGTTTTAAAGGCAGGGGTTATAAAATCAGTAGCTGTCACTTGTGACGTTCCTAATATTACAAGGGCAATAGGTTGAAGAAAATATACTGATACTTACTGTAGCTGAGAATGGAAATTCACTAACATGAGCAAGATGCTCATGCAAAGAACAAATTTTCAAATCTGTCAGACTTTTCTGTCTCTGGATCTCAGCTTGGAGTCACAACCTTAACTGTGGACACAGGAGTTTACTAAAACAGTGACACATCGGGATCATATAATCATTAATGTTTGTGTTTGATGCTTTTCCTCTCCATCATCTTCCTCTTAGTTTCCCATTTTTAGTGTATCATTTATTCCCATAAATTGAAAATACTGTGAATGCAATTTTCTAATATTTGTCACAATATTATATTGCATTTATTATTACTGATTATAGTGTGACTCTTGAAGGCAGTGTTAAACTCTCAGTATTGACTCTGAACATGACTGCATAACCGTGCCGACAGCACAAAAAAGACTCAAGGCCACACAAACACACAGGTGTGTGCCTAGTGTATGCACTTTTAAATTATTAAGTTCCCCACAAAGAGCAAAGAAAAGTATTTCGCTTGTCTCCCTGCATGCTCCAAGATGGAGAGTCTGTGAGGCAGTGGCAGAGATAGAAGGCAAGACTGGCATAAAGAGATGGATAAGATAAAAGCATGATTTTTTTAATGTTTTACAATCTGTTCGACTGTTGGAACGCGTGATGCATTTCACTGCGCATCTCCTTTGTGTTTGCACTCAGGTCTGCTTTTAAAGTAGAGATGTTGATCTTTTTTTTGTTGTTGAGCTGATTAGGCAAAGGATAAATAAAAACTGAATTCTTGGTACAAAGGAAATATAGAGCAAGGTGTTTGTATTCCCTACAGCAACATAGAGAAAGGCGTAATCAAAGAAACAGAGACTGAGAGGGGGGATGTTGCGACTTTAAAGGAAGATAATGAACAGGAGAAAAAAAATGAAAGGACAGTAAAAACAGAGTCAGGAATCCAAATTACATTTTCATGAGGTGAGATTTCTCTGCAAGATATCGCTGCACGGTAGGAACAGAGAATTTTGTAAGATTTTGCAGCTATGCCATTACCCAGCATGAATGCCCACTGGGATGTGTCATGTCAAAATGCTGCATCACTTGTGATAAACTGGGCAGTGGTGGTCAGTCATAATTTCTCTCCCTTTTTTTAATCCCTGTTATTCTGTCTTACTTTAGTTACAGTATTTGTCCCACACACACACATCGTCTCTCTCTCTCCTTTTCATGTCACCTAATTTATGATAAAGGACAGATTGCCATTTGTCTGAAAGCTTTTTATGACTGTGCAGACCTTGTTATGGTACCACACCATCTATTCTCTGCTAGAGGTGTGTGTCCATGAGTGTGTGTGTGTGTGTGTGTGTGTGTGTGTGTGTGTGTGTGTGTGTGTGTGTGTGTGTGTGTGTGTGTGTGTGTGTGTGTGTGTGTGTGTGTGTGTGTGTGAAACCTGGATTCATGCAGCAACACTATAATAGGGCCTCTATTCTGCAGGCGTTATTTATGCATTGGCCACTCTCTGTGAAACCCCGCTCTCTATGCCTGATTCATTATCCTGAGAGAGACAGAAGAGGTGTGGGGCAAGAAAAGAGAAGCCCAAAGGCAGCCTTTCTCCTCCCCTCCTGCTCCTCTTCCTCTCCGCCCCTCTGTCCTCATCCTTCCCATCACATGGATCTCCCGCGAGCAGGCGCTGTGAGTGCGTAGTGCCAGCGCAGCATGCTTTTATTGTGATTGAGTCTGCCGCTTACCAGGAATGATGCAGGAGAGGCTGTCTCTGTCTCGCAGACAGATAGCTCAATCCACCGCTGCTTTACCTCCATCCAGGCAAGACGCTATACGTACATAGAAAAAAAATGCCAGCTGTAAATACACGACGCTCGAGAAGTCTGATGAAAAAGATGTTTGTGGGTTAGAATAATTATTAACATCTCGTTTGACTTTGATGTAGTTCGGCAAGATGCATTTAGTAGTTTTTGTAGTAGTTGTAAGAATAGCTTGGCTACCTTTAGTAGTTGTATTAGTAGTAGTGGTAATTGTAGTAGGATTTGAATTGCAGTTGGAGTTGTAATAATAGTAGTACAGATAGTACTACATGAGTTGTAACAACAATAGAAATGTAATTGTCTTCCCCCCACCTGATGTTGAGGCATAACGCAATTATAATATAATCGCACTAATAATACTGCCACCCACATGCACACACACACAAATTCACATTCTGGTCACTCCTCTCTGTTCCCAGCTCAGGGCCATCTGTCCAGGGTTAGGACTGGTGTTAAACACCAAGATGTCCTTGCTGTGTGCGCAATCACTTCTCTCTATCGCCGACTCTCCCACAACTCCTTATTCTCTCCCCTCCCTTTCTTCTCCGTGCATTTATCTTTGCTTCCGTTTCTATCCATTCCTTTAATTGAGTTGATTTCTTTTGACTCTCTGTTTCCAGCCTCCCCTCCCCTCTCTTTCTGTGCCTCTCTCGACCCTCTCTCCCCTCATTTGGCCGTACCCAGATAGAGGCAGAGAGAAAAGAGCAAAAATGATTGAACATTTACAACTATGCCGGAAATCTCATCGTGGAGGCCTCGTCATTACGACAGCTTTTATGGCCTTCCACCAGGAACCTTCAGATAGGAGGGCTAACCCCATCTCTTTGGGCACTCACTCACACACACACATGCATACATAACCATAAGAATAAGCCTCCGAGCACACATACAATACATACTTGCATAGTCATGCATATATTATGAAAGCATGTGCACACTGCCAAGAGTGCACATCTACTCTGAAATCCACACATGCACAGACTCAAAGAGGTTTGTCATAAATTGGATTTTGTCAGTATGAAAGAGATATGGGAAGCGGGCGAGAGAGTGACTGACAGAAAGGTAGTTAGGACCATGTAGTAAAATGTGAAAATGTGTGTGTGTGTGTGTGTGTGTGTGTGTGTGTGTGTGCACGTGTACACTTTAGCAGTGACCCTCAAAGACGAGAAGGAGGAGGGAGGAAATAAGGAGGAGGTGACATGAAATGAAAGAGATGGAAGGAAATAGGAAGGAAAAATGAAAATGCCATAATAGAAGAATCCATCATGGCTAAAAACTCTCCTCTGTCTTCTTTGTGTGATCATGTGATTGCGTCTATTTCTGTGTGTTTACTCCTACCTGAGTGGCAGGACTATGCTTTATGGTCCCTAGCCATCAGATAGCGCTGAAGAAGTAATCCATTGGGATTGTACATCTGTTTGGAGATGAGCTCTCGGTAGCTGTTAGAGCGAGATTAAGATGAACTTAAAGTGCTTTACATACACTAGCCTTCCGCTCCAACCAACATTATCAAGGACACATTTTAATCTTAAGATGAAATACAGCAGCACTATAACAGCTCTGCTATCAGCATCCTGCATCTAGTGCCACGGAGCGACGTCGGTGAAGGAAAAATAAATGTTACTGTAATAGCAGTGCTGGTAGCAGTAGTAGTTAGAGTAGCATCAACAATAAGATTCTAGTTGTTCCAGTAGTCAGTCAAAACACTGTAGAAATGGTGTTTTGACTGACACGAGTGCAGCATCAAGAATACAGCCTTCCTATTAAAATTAATACCATCACTGTTGTATTTTCACAGTGAGAATCCAAAGGGGTTCAGGCCAAAAAACAAGGGCTCATCCTTCAAAAATAAGTTGGACTTGGTCCAATGACGCATCGCATTTTTGTTCCGAGCTATAGATTTTTGGTTCCTAAATTTTAGGACGATTTCATCAAACTGTTAAACTAAACAGCCTAAAATAGACAAAGAAGAACACATATAGTGGAGCAAAGCAACTCCAAATAAGATCCACTTGGGTATTTGACAATTTGACACACAGCCCCAAGTCAGCCTAGTGTCCCTAGGAGTTACATCCGCATTCGACGATTCCGCACATCACGATTTATGTCTAGTGTCAACCTTCAGTGCCAGCGAAGGAAGTGCTGTGCCCTTGATGTAGCAAGGTGGAAAGGCGGAAGGTTGGAATGATACATAGGTTAATAGCACATCTGACTTTGACACAGAAGTTATGTTGGCATTGTGTGGGAAAAGTTTGTGCACAATTGTCCGATAACATATTTGTCTGATAGCATTGAATCGTAGGAATGGGATGGCACAGTGATCTGACATGGGTACTAATATTGCTAATAATAGCAGCATAGCAGCAGTTAAAGCCCTGAAAACACTAGATTTGTTTCAAAGAAGCATTCACAGCAGGAAAAGCTCTGCTCAGCCTGGTCCAAGGGAAGAATTGTTATGTAAGTTGGTGCAGAACCACCAGAGCCTGCAAACAAAAACTGTGGTTTCAGTCACAATCACTACAGTTGAAAATCATGTAAGCGTCAGCCGGCTTGGGCAAGGTGTTCTGTAAGAATCTATACACCAAGAGGTATGAAAGCTCAGTGACTTTCTGACTGCAGTTACTCAGTCGGTGCATGCATTAAACATTTTGTTTACTGAGTCTATTACTGCCAACAGCAAGCGCAGCACACCAGTGATTACAGGTGAAGTTTTATAAATTCATACTACTATTTTGTCGGACATGAGCAAGCCTCCACCTCGAGGAGCTAAAAAGCGCAAGTGCTTATACGTTATTATGAGCACAGGATGTTGTGACCGTCTGCTCTCATGTCATAATGCGCTGCGGTACAGAGCAACCACCATGTACATATTTTGTACCTCAGCTGAGGTGGAAAGCACTTGAGAGCCTTGATCTATTTATTTAACTAGCAGAAGGTAATATTAGATCTGCACAGAAGCCAGAATCATTCTGTGATTACGTTTGACCCTGAGGAGTGCCAGACACTTCTCAGCTTGATGCAGATTGCATTACTTAAAACACACCCTCTGGCCTCTCTTCGTTGTACAGTACTAGACATGAAAGCCATTCCCCTTCTGGCAGGTGCATTTGTTCACACTGTGCCTTTGCTGCGCAGAATAGTCAAATGACTGCAGCTTACTATGCACTGGGACACAATTGATGGGAAAAGTTTGATGGAAGCAGATAAAGGAATCAGTAATGTTACAAAATAGTCTTTGGTACAAATGAAAAACTTGTTGGAGAAGACTTGAGTTCATTCTTGTAGAAATACTTCCAGGTGACTTTACCTTTTAACCTTTTGTAGAATAAAACAGCGTTGCTTGACTCACTATGACCATACTGAACCTAAATTGATGCATGTGAACCAGAGATTTTGTCTTTTTTCCTGTGCCAAGGTTTTTTTGTTTGTCTGTATGCCTGTTAGGTCAAATTTCATGAAACTAGGTGGGGAGGTAAAACACGAGCAAAGGAAATAAGCATACAATTTTGGTGCAGATATGGATCACTGTCTTTAAAACTGCAAGATAGTGCGTAGGACCTGATGAAGGACTGTGCTCTCTGACTGCCCTTCTAGTTTTATCCATGCATTTGTCTTTGTCAAAAGTTGTGGCCTACATTACCCAAAATGCAAACTGACCACAGGCAGTTTGTTTAGAGAGTGCCGTGCTTGCAGTGAATAATATAACTTTGAACTATGAGTCGAGAACAGATGAGTACAGGGTTACAGAGGTACGATTAGCTCACTTCCTGTTAACTCCAAGCCAACAGATTTATATATTTTTTTCAGCCCCAACAGACGTTTTGAGTTCATGCAGATCTGGCACCTTTACTGAGGCCACACAAGGCAAATCAGTGGCATGAATGTACCCCACAGTGTAAAGTATGAACTGTCATATGGGTCATTTTGGAAAGCACTAACAAGCAGCGCACTCCTGCCAAGAGAGGCAAAAGATCAGGGAGCACTGTTTATACATGATGTACAAGCCCAGTATTAGACTTAGTATTGGTATTTCCAACCATCTGCCCCTCTCCTCTTTCTATTTACTCTGACTTTCCGTTTTCCCCCTATCCTCATAGCCTCTGCCACTCTTTTTTTCTTCCTCACACCTTCTTTTGTTTTCTACCCTTTTAACCCTCTAACCTTCTCCTTCTACTGTTTCTCTGCTTCATTACCTCTTCCTCGCCAACACAATGTACAATTTCCCTATCTGTTCTAATCCTCCTGCCTGTCATCACTCATCTTTCTCTTCCTTTCTTCTTCTATCTGTCTACCTCCTCCTTCCTTTCCACCACACCAAATGATAAAAACCCCAAAGGAGACCTGAAGGACAGTAATTGGCCACTCAGAGATGACAAATTAAAACATCTCCCATCGCAATTTTCTTTCCTTTGCTTCACGTGTTCTTCTCTTTATTTTAGAGACAACATCAGGGAATTTTATTTTACAAATTAATTAGGTCTTACCAATCTGTTACAAGACACTATAGTAGCCAAAAATCCACTGTGAATTTATGTCTTCAGTTATTATATATTTATAGGTAAAACATCACACTTACATGTATTACTGAACAAATCGGAGTGTAGCATTTTAGAGACTGTGGTCAGTATAAACCTTACAAAATAGGTCCGTAGCAACCTGTGATATTTAGAATTTGGGACTTAATCATTGGTACTTTGGTAAAGCTATGACCAGTGGACAATAGAATCAATTAGGAGTCGTGTTTGTTGCCTATAAAGCAATTTTGGCCGCCTCAACTTTCAAGTTAGTAGGCAGGTAGGTTGTTCCAAACATCCTAGAGATTTATGTTGTCTCATTTGCTTCTGTCTCTCCATGCAACCCCAGAATGACTCCATGATGTTGACATCACATCCATGGAGGCCATATCATCCATTCCAGGACTCCTTGTTCTTTTTGCTTATGACTGATGATATGTTTTTAATGACTGTACATTCGGGATCATTGTGTTGCTACAGAACTAATACGGGACTGACCAGACACCTCCTTGATTGTACTGCCTGATAGATTGGAATCTAAACATGCACTGTAGCCTATACTTATTATTCTGGATAGCTGGACTTGTTGTAATCAACTATCCTGCCACACATTTTAGATTTGTGTCTGTCTGTTTGTTTGCTAAAAATAGTTTGCCCTGCCGAGTCTCTCAATCAGCTAATTTCACCAAACTGCTCCAATAAGATGCTGTGCTGTGCTGTAACCCCATAAGACTGACAATCAATGGTGTGTGTGGTTGCTAAGAAAACCACTCTTATTTCTTCAGGTCCATGTGGAGCAAAGACACAAACACACACATAAAGAATTACGTGGGAGACACACATGTACCTTTTGGACAGATTGGGGTTTTGTTCTGTCATTCTTCTCCAGAGAGTCATTTTCCCTCCATCCACTCATCGTGGAGGGAAGGGGTTTCTTCCTGCCGTTCTCTCTGAGGTAAAGGTAATTAGGCTTGGCGTGAGATCTGAACTCCTTGGTTTACCTTTTCCTCTGTTCTCTCTCGGTGCGCCCTTCATGTCCCCCAGCCCCAACTGTCTTTTCACTTCCAAAAATATACCCTTACTGTGAGATTACCTAAGGGTCTGTCTGATATTTTCCTCTTCTTCGTCCTTCTCACTTTCTCTCTGACCCCTTTTTTCCCATTGCATCAGTCCATTAGACATTAGGAATGTTATTCCACTTATAATCAAGCATACAAGATTTACATTGGCATATTTCAAAGGTTTAGTAGGTGTTTCCTTGAACTACACAAATGCAAACATAATTAACAGAAAATCGCACCTTTTTTTGAACAGCAAAAAGTAATACAACAAATGTTCAACATTTTAATTAAATCTCAGCCTGATTCTATGTGTTGCAAAGACAGTGTAAATAGGTAGTTACATGAGCCTTTTTTTTTTAAATTTATCAGTCAACAGAACACTGGAAGGCCGAATACTTGCTGATAACCGGCGTGTGTGCTGTTGTGTATGTCTATGTGTGGTTTGAATATAAAACTGCTTGGAAACAGAGGATAGCATAGATTTTGTGTTACTTTATTTATGTTGAGTATCTTTCTGTTTACTTGTTCTTCAAATGTTCTTCAAATTAATAATGTTCTCTGGTGTTATGGTGAACATCAGTGGTTAAAACACGATCCTATTACCCTATGGAAAAACCACCACTGTAATTCATTAATACCATGGCTGAGTATCAAAGGAAAAACTATCAAAGTGAAAAATTTGCACCCTTAGCACCAATCAAATCCATTAATCCTGTGTCTGGTACCAGAACACTGAACATTATTAAGAATGTAATGGAGGGCAAACCTACAAAAACTTCCATTTACATGTTTGTGCTTAATTGTACAGCTTTTTGAAGCCATAATTAACTGTTGGTCATATTTTTTAACCTAAGTAAAGGTCACAGTTTATCCTGCTGTGTGTTTGTTGCCACTTCAGTGCAGAACCAAAAGGCTCTTTCCCCCAAATGTATCCGCTGGGCCTAAATCCCAAAGCCCCTGAGAAACACCCACGCCTCCCATCCGTTCCCATGTGTTCTCCTCTGTAGCCCGCTGTAAAGGATTTTGTGTCAATTAAGGATCAAAGTTGTAAGTGTTCCACAGCAGGGCAAAGCAGTGTCTGAATCGCTGCCCAACAACGGGTCCACTGGAGCATAAAATGGATGCCAGACACACTGTTCAGATAACAGACCATCAGCTGGATATCTGGACGATGAAGAGTTCTGATCCTCAGCCAGCTCAACCCCACCATTCACTTCATACTAATGGAGCTCTACATTTACTGCAGGCCAGTTAGAGGAGACTTCTGGGTAATCATGAGGCCCAACTTAGCCAACTCCAGTGTTCACTCGAGACAGTTCATTAAGAAGTCTGGGTAGAGGTATGAGATGAGTGTGAAGTGAGGAACATAGAGCAGACTACAGTATATCGCCTGGTACTGCCGTGGTCCTGATTGTTTTCTCAGTCCCTTTGCCGTCTTCTGATTTTAAGCATTTCAGACATTAACAAGGTCCAACATACCCTAAATGAGCCCCATGAGGAGGAGAGAACCAACCAAAATGTTCTCATTTGGCAAAAAAATATCACTACCCTAAAGGTGTAAACCTCAAACAGGGTCTCCTAAGGATAAAAGTCTGACAACACTCAACAACAGGTGTACTGTGTCTGTTGGAGATTTAGTAGTTTTAAGGTAACTTATTGGTTACAGAGTAACACTGTTTGAGAGTAAGGAGGTAAACAAGGGCAACACTGTGCTTTTCTAGGTGTCCATAGTGTTTTTATGTGGTACATACTAAAAAACAATTCAGTTAGATAATGGCTAGAACTCAATTTTCTGCATTTTGTCATGTTAGTCGTAACTTCAATTGATTGTCTATCTCAAATTTCTAGACTTTATCTCTCATTTCAAACTGGAACCATCCAAAGCTTTCAGTTGGAATTGGTGTCAAGTTATTGTACAAATGCAGTTCCCAAAGGCAAGCAGACAAACTTGAAAAATTCAGTTAGACCTCTACCCTGTTAGGTTAGGTATAATCCAGATGTATGAATGAAAGTAGATATCTGCTGCAACCTGGATGTTCAAGTTATAATTGTATTTGCTTCCACAAAATCTTCTTTTTAAAAGAAGAACAACTCTATAGAATAACTTGAAAATGTGAGTGTGTCTGCATGATTAGTCTGTTTCTCTTCTTGTGTTGAAATAGAAATTGTAAAACAATCGCCAAAAAAAAACTTACTCAACCTGTGTATACAATGTATAGCATCAGGCATGCAGTGAGTCAGTCAGTCTGCTCCAGCAGAGACATTTTTCTAAAGAACACTCCACAGTATGACAATCTTTGTTGAAGTTTTCAGAGGATAGAACCGCCTTGACTTGAATGCACCCCAGATGTCTGTTGGACTATTTGAGAGAGAACAGACTGATGTATTTATGTGACTCCTTTGAGGTGAGAAAGTAGATGGAACAAAGCAGTGAAATGCGAGAAGGTTAAGGGAGAGATTTTCCCAGAAAGTTTTTGGGTTATCATGGATTCAACACAGAAATAGACCATTTGAAGCCAGTGATCCAGTCAGTAGCAGTGATGAGAAAATTAGGGAATATTTGCAACTGAGGGCAGTGTCATCACACTGTGTTTTTTGATGAAGGACATTTATGCTGTTATTATGCTGTGACTTGTGTTTTCAATGAGTTTTCAGAAATAAATTACAAAAAAAAATAAAATTCATGTCTGGATACTAGAGAAGTGGTAGTAAAGGCAGGGAGAGGATTACCTTTGGAATTGAGCCCAACCGAGGATGCTCAGAACGTTATCCACTCAACTAGACAAGACCAACTCACCTTTATTTCCTAATACCCTCAAATCTTCCAGAAGTAATGAGGTACTTTGAAGAGAACGAAATGAAACGAATGCGGCAGTGAGCATGGTGTAATTCTATGCATGAGTTCCGTTTGCCGCCTCTCCATATGTGATATGTGTTTGGGTGTGAAAGTGAGGCGTCTGATTTGACTCCTGATAAATCTTCCTCTGCTGCGGTATCAGAATGTATTACACAGCCAACAGCCGGGGCCAAATCCATTTTTATCTGAGTGCAATTGATGTCACTCCAACTTCTCACAAAAGTGCCTCTGCCAAGACACCACATGTGAGTTTTTTTTCCTCTTTTTGTTTGCACGGAGGGATCTGTGTGTTTGAGTGCAATTGTGTATGTGTCAATGTGTGTGTTTATGAGGCGAAAGGTGAATCGATTTCCAGAAGATGGCTTCGGGCAGGAATAGGTCTCACAACTGCCCAGAGCTGTCTGTAGAGAAATAACCCTGTTATATGGCAGCACACACTCACTGATCCTGTTTTGACAGTGGTTTTTGGCACAGCTTAACCTTAAACTCATGACTGTACAGAGAGGCAGAGACAGCGAACCATGCTTTTGACAAGGTGGTTTGTTCTTGCCAGAATGCTTCACACACCCCTCCCTGCAGACAGGACGAGCGGTCACCTCTGATGGTATCATCACACAGTGCACTGGCATCGAACAGCCCATCCACCATTACCTCGTGTACTACCACTTACTGATGGCAGATGAAGGCCATTCATCAATCCAAATGTCTTCATACTCCAAACTTTGTGTCACAGTTGACAGGAGCAAGATGGATTTTCAATACTTGTGGCAATAATATTTCAAAGGCATTAGGACTTTTTTCTGGCTTCGCCCATCTGTTGCATGTCCTTTCCCTGCTTTCCCGTAGTCGTGTTGTGGTTTTACATTGCTCTCTTACTGCTTTATACAGCTGTCTCATGGTTTCTTATACCTGTCTTACAGGTTTGTAGGGCTGTCTTTCTGCTACTTATGACTCTTTTGGATTCCACTCGCTGTATGATGGAATTTTATGGTTTTCTGATGCATTCATCAGGCAGCCTGTATATGTATACCCTTTGTTCTTATAGCTGATATGTCTGTATCCATTTGGACTGAACTTGTGACAAGGTTACGCATTGTTTTAATATACACTCTAGGGCAGTTGGATACCTTGCTAATGGTGAGGTGCAGAAAAGAGATGGAGGACATTGTTGTTATTGCTCTAGTAGCTTGACAACAAGTGAAGCAGGTGGAATATGTTGTTATTGCTATATTTTTATGTCTCTGGAGTCTTCCGGTTGCATATTTAATGGCAGGGAGTTGGGGCGAAAACAGAGCTTGTGTGCTAAACTCAGTTTGACACCTGATGCACTTAATCAGAATTGGCTACTGAAACTTGGTTGTTTATTGTATAATTCAATGTGTGGATAGATACAGACATGAGACAAAAGGGAAACAGAGAGAAGGGTATGTCAACATATGACCCCAACCATGAAAAAATGATGTGATTTTGTTGACTACTAGGCCACCAGGAGGCCCAAAACAGTGCCTTTTATTGAAAATGCAAGATGTGCAGGTGTATTTATTAATATATATGTGCAGAAACATGACTCATGAACTGACAAACCACATTCCCTCATGGGCAATTCAAAGTTGCTTTTTGTACATTTTTGTGGCTGTTAATATCTGCAGTATCTTCTATCTATCAGTGAGTTTACAGCAATGTCAAAAAATATAAGCACAAACAATGTCAACAATAACAATGGTGTAATTATCAGCTCAACAATCTTCCCAAAGAGAGAATTTTGGATTATGTGCGTCTACATATTGAGAGCATTGCGGTCTTGTTTTGTATGATGAATTGAATGTTTTGCTGGTGATGTTCACCGAGCTGAGAATTATGTTCTCATAAGAGGAGTGTAATTGGAAGAAATAGTGATAGGAGTGGTGGTAATACAAAGAAGTCCCATGGTTCATGCAAGCCCACTCACACACTAATAGTCATTTTCACAGCAATAAAATTTCAACATGGTGAAATTGCTGTTAGATCTGCAGCAGCAGAAGCACACATAGAGTAAATAGTGTAAATAACACGGACACACCCCCATTTTTTTTGTATCTGTAGATTAGGTTTTTACCATGCGCTGACAGCTGCTGCTTCCTCTGTAACCACCTCTATTCACTGTGTCAGCCCAGCCAGCAGAGTAACTATGAGCAGAGTGCATCAACATACACAGCTTTTAGCCTCAGACAGACATCTGAGTGGCTTCTCAGTGCAGACCTGGGTGGGCTGTCTGTCTAATAGCTCCTTTGCCCTCCCTACATGCCACCAAAGGACTGAAGTAACATCAGAGGGCTGAAAAAAGCAATAACCTCCCCCACCCTCGCCCAAATGATCTCCATTACTGGTGCCAAAGCAAAAAATAAAGTCAAAGAAAAAAGCCAGAAAAAACACTCCTTTTTTCCCCCATCAAAACACAACTATATACCACAAAAAAGCGACCCCCTCAGTGAAAACTGAGTCAAAATCCGAATTTGACTCGATTCACATTCGATTCAGTGTGTTTTTGAAAGCTAATGACCATTAGGGCAGCTCCATGTTAAACTTCTACGTGTGTGTGTGTGTGTGTGTGTGTGTGTGTGTGTTCATTAGCATGTAGAAAAACTTCTAAAACAGTCTAAGACTTTGAAGTGTCCAATAAAAACATGAATTCGAAAACCAAGTACCACTACCATACATATTAATGGATGCTTGTGTTGAAGATGATCAAAATGACTCATTTAAATTAGCTCTAGCATTGTATTCAGATTTATATAAACATACAGGAACAGTTTAATGCTAATTATATAGTGAGCATCAGAATTGGAGGACAGTCACCAGTCCAGATCAGAGGATGAATAATAGCTAAATGTCAGCCTGATTTACAGTAAACAACCGAAGTTAGTACACCTTGGATCACCTCAAAGTAATTGCATTATTTCTTTGTTGAACAGCAGGGGACTTGCTTGTGTAAAATTAGGAAATATTACAGTTTAGATGTAGCCTACTACATTAAAGATACACTTCTCATAGTTGGATGATGCAACAAACAGTAGTGCACATGTCATTACTGTGAGTCAACTCTTTTATTTTATCAATGCTGTGCATATCTAC
>OMNN01019314.1:0-11306 GCA_900302755.1 Chromis chromis
GCATAGGACCTTTTTAGGACCCTTTTTAGGAAAAACGGGGAAAATAGGACCTGTTTTAGGAAAAACGGGGAACATAGGACCTTTTTAGGACCCTTTTTAGGAAAAACGGGGAAAATAGGACCTTTTTAGGACCTTTTTTAAGAAAAACGGAGAACATAGGACCCTTTTTAGGAAAAATGGGGAACATAGGACCCTTTTTAAATAAAAGGGTCCTATGTTCCCCATTATGTATTGTGACCGGGGAAAATAAGACCTTCATCCCTATGTTCCCCGATGGGGGAACATAGGGATGACGCCCTGTGCTGCAGGTTCGTTACGTATGACACCCTGGTCGTTTGAATGCATGTTTTTGAGGCTGTTGTCTCTCCACTGATTGCTTATTTTCCTCATGAGATCTCTTCTAGCTCATAAAAACACCGTACTGACGCGTTAGCAAGGTGAAAACCTGGACCTTCACCAGAGGGGGGTCTTCCAACACACTGTACCGTGTGGATGCATCATTGTGTTCTGTTCTCGCCCTTCTTTTTCTTTTTTTTTGTTTCCCCTCTGTGTGTAACGTGGGGCTGGGCAACCCTCGGGTGTGTGACACTTGAATGAAAGTATTCTATTCACACATACACACACACACACACACACACACACACACACACACACACACACAGAGACCGCTGATGTCCCAGTGCTTTAGTGTGAATATTTAACAAGCCTCAATCCATCTGTTCAATTATTCATGAGGAAGGACACAGAATCGTTAGTAAATATAAACACTGCTGTTTTCTCTGCTGCATCTTTGCTCCTCTCTTTTGCACCTCCGACCGTCTCCCTCCGTCCTCTTTAACTTTGTTCCCCGTCTGCATGCCTCCTCGTCCTCTTTTCCTTTTTCTTTTTCGCTCTCCCTTGTGCTGCGGTTGTGAGTATTTCAGATGGCAGAGTGGTTTTTAAATTACCCCCTTTTGGCTTCCGCTCTCCTCACATGGTTTGGTCTGCATTTCTCTCTCACACACGGTCCGACTCGTAAAGAAAACAGTGACAAGCCATAAAAGCCACTTTTACCAGCTGACAAGGACAGGGGCAGGAAGAGGGGCAGGGGCAAGGAGTTAAGGCCTGCCTGGTTGGTATTTTTTGGTTTGCTGTCAGGTATTTCTCTCACAAAAGCTAAACTCTATCCCTTTATTTTGAAAGTTACAACTTAAATTAGTTCAAAAAAATACATATTCTTTCACTGAACTCGAGCGGTGCACAGCCAAGCAAATAGTTTTGATTTCCTTTAATCAGGTTCTGATATGTGTGTCTCGGTTCTCCCAGGACCGAGACACACAATGGGAATGAAAGTTGTTTTTCATCGGTGGTGGTTACAGAAATAAAAAAAATTACACTTTAGAATTCAGCAAATGCATCTCTTTACCGGAACATTGTCCCTGTTGCTCTGGATAATCCATCACAGTGGACAATTTGAAGTCCTAACAAGATATACAACTGTTACATTTTCAGCACTGCAAGCACCACAAATCTCTGATGCTGACATTTCAAAACCTCAGTCAACGAAACCAAAATTATCTGGTGGTGAGTAACAAAATATAATGATTCTGGGTGAACTGACTCTTTAAGTAACTATTTTTTTGTGCATGCAGGTATTTTAAACCATTGTGTCTGAAGTTAGCTTAACTTTGTCAGTGTTTACTTAGTGTCAGACAAACCACAGTCAAGAAATCAGGATGTCTGCCATTGATGGCACAGAAACCTCCTGATGAAGATGGGTTGCCATGGGGACTGCTGCCAAGCGGGGGCCCAAACAGTCCTCTAAGGGAGAGGGAGAGACCTAGCACATTGAGGCAGGTCATTCATCAGCAGAGACAAAGAGAAGGAAACGACAAGACCAGCTTGGAGCATTAACAGCCTGCCAGATGCACACACACACATGCACAGTCGCACACACAGCGTAGTATTATACAAACACTTAAAAACAGTCACGAGGAGAAGAAAAAACGCATTCACATCAGTCTTTCATGCAGTCATACACAGAAAGTCAAAAGTCAAAAGAGTTAATTTGCTTGCTTTGTGGCACAAAAAGTCTTGGAACACGAGAGCGGGTTTACAAGCCAATCAATCTGAAGCAAATGAAAAGGGAAAATACTGTATATTCAGTGGTAACAAAGTCAAAAACAAGTGGGAATACTGTGACAGAGAGATGATTTATAGGTTTAATGATAGTGCACATTATTTATTCTAGACCTCCTTCCCCCAAACAATTCTTTCTTCTCACTCTGCGCTACCGTTCCCTAAGCATCAAGCGATCAACAAACAGAAAACACAGCATCCCTCCAACACAAACACAGAGGAGGCAGCTCTGCATCAACACATAGTTGAAGCGGCTCTTTTATCTACAGTCAAAGCCATATAAAGAACGTAATCCCTTGTGTGTGCATGCCATCCACACATTAGCACACAGAGATGTAATTATAGTGTTATTCTGTGTGTGTGTTTGTGTCTAATTAGTGTTATTTACATTTTCCCTCTTTTTTTCTCTCTCTCTCTTGTGTGTGTGCGCATACGCCTGTGTCTCCCAGCCAGCATTTCAGCGTGTGTGTTTAGAGTTTGTGTACATCGGGATACCCGTCGCCAAGCATTAACATGAAAATTAAAAGATGGGAAAAAGGATCTTAGGGAAGGATGAGACACACCCCCTCTACAATCCTTTGCCAGGGTTTCCTGGGCTCCCCTGTAGTGCAGGTACTACCACACCCTTCCCTCCTCCCTCCTCCTTCCTAATACCTCCCGGGGAGACAGAGAAGGGAAAACCTTTCCTAATCCTCCCCTCACGGCACCACGTAATACAGCACGTTGGCCATTAATGGAAGAAACACCCCTTCAAACAAGCCTGCATTGGTGCCGGTATTTGTTTGTGGCAGCGAGAAGCAACATGGTGATCAAAAACCGCAAAATACCCCTTTGCCTCCTCCTCCTCGAACCCCCCATCCTGAGTCCAAACCAGATGCTGCTCCCTGGGGCCAGCTATCAGGCTAAGTGCTCTACACTCCTCCAACTCTGCTCACCTATGCCTCTTTTTCCCTCCATCCCGCAGTCCTTCCTTCCTCCTGCTCTCCCACTGCGAAAAGACACTAATTACAAACATGGATGAGTAGATTACAGATCTGAAGTGCAGTGGAAGTGGGATGGGGAGAAGTTGAGGGTGGTGGGACGGGGGCAACAGGTCGTTAACAGTGATGAATGCAACTCTATTTTCACTGTTATTGTTCACTGGTGTTCAGCGCAGCGCCTCTCACCTCTGCGCCGCTGTTCCCGTGCCTTCTTGTCGGTGCCATCCATCACAGGCAGCTTTAACTAACTCTAACTATCTCTAATCATCTCTAATCAATTCCAATTATCTTTTCCTTGCCCCTCATGCATCAGTGTCTCTGGTATCTCTCAGGCATGGGAAGAGACACAGCGGGGGTGTAGATAAAGAGGTATGCCTTCAAAACCGAAAGCAAAAACATATAGCTCTGTGAAATAAACTTGTGCAACCTAAATTTTTAAGACATACTGGGCACTTTCAGCCTATTATGTTTTGAGCCTTAGCAGCATTATTGTAACTGATAAAAGTAAGAATTTCTAAATATGATTTCTATTCTTAGAAAGTTTAAGAAAAGCCCTGTTCAGATCAAAATCAGTGTTCTAGCAAGAGTGCTTGTATTTCCTTTGTAGTGAAAACTCATTACACTGTTAGCTTAATGACTGCATGGGATCAAGTGTTTAAAAACTCCCCACAAAACAACACTCCACTGCTCATTTAACCAACAGCCTTTTATTAACCCGGTAGCTTTTCCTCTAAAAGTTTAATGAGAGCAATGATCTCATCTGCTATCCCTCGCTCCTCCATCCCCTTTGCCCTTCTCTCTGTTTGTCCTCTCAGCAGGATGTCGACGACAAATAGCCACTTTGTTATCCAAGTTTTCCCCGAAACCCCTCACTTCAGAAAGAGCAAAAAGAGCAAAAAAAAGAGGGGAGTAGAAGACACAGACAGAAAGAGTGTAAAAGTACAGAAAAAGGGTAAAGGGAGCAATTAATCCTGTTTCCAGGAGAAGAGAAACCATCTGGGTTAGCGCTCCACCTGAGGGCAGCGGGCTTTCACATTAACCTCTCTTGTTGGGATCATAAAGGCAGACCCTAACAAGCCCCAGTGAGCTCTTTGAGCAAGTGCAAAGACACACGTACAAATACATGTGCACCCATAGACTCTGTTTCTCTGTCTGTCTGTCTGTCTGTCTGTCGCTCTCTGTCATCCTCAGACACACACATGCATAAATGCACACATGAAATAGCGGCGAAAGTCTTCCTCTGGGAGATGAGGACCTTTTAAGTCCATTAAAAGCTGCTGGCGGGAGCAAGACGAGGCTGTAACTTAACCGCATCAGACTGCAACCAGAACCCATGGTGTGGCCCAGACACACCACTTAGGCGTTCAGAAACACCTTAGGAAAAAACTTTGTCTTCTACCGCTGTCCCTGATCCCACGCTACTAGCCCAAATATTTAACAAGCACTAGAAGCCTTTCACATTGTAGTATCTGTCAATCAACCACAGGAACCATGAAGATTGCATTATTATCGATTCCATGCCTGTGGATTCAACATTTGTTTTAACTGTTAAAAAATGTATAGCACTTCCACACCTGAAAAGCCTCAAGGTCCATTACGGCTCTCTTTTATCCAGCCAAGGATAAAGAACAAATGAGTGTATACACAGACACATAGCGAATTGATTAAGCAATGTTAAACAAAGTCTCATTCTCCAGAACGTGGCAGAAAAGCCAGCACTAGGTTTAGAATAATGACCATGAAGCTAGATTGGATGAAACAGGGGAGCTGTGTTAGCGCAATCCTCTGGCTGTTGGCAGAGCCCACTGCTCCAGATGGACTAATCACGCTTGTTCAAGGCCATCCGCTGGTCTGGAAGGCCTCGGTCTGCTCTGCGTCTGTTCCAGCTAGACAGACAACTCAGTGCTGCTCAGTGTTTGTGAGCCACGAAAAGGCTGGCCTTGCCCCCAAAGGATGAGGCTTTGCCCTAAAGCCCTGGAGGCAGACTGTGGCATAATGATAGGTGACGTGGGGAGATAGTTGCAAGGAAGTGACAGATAGATTCAAGATGGTGTTAAACATCAAACGCAAGATAAACAGATGGAGTGCTGAGGCTGGGATCATGGGTTAGTCGTACCACTATGCGGATAGAAGGGAGGGAAATGATTTTTCCATGTCCCACTGTTTCATTATTCCCAGATGCTCCAGGTAATCTGAACTGAAATAATGGAAGCTGGAATGATCAGCTAGCAACAGGGACACTGATTATTCCAAAGAATGAAAAAAAATCTGCCTTGTTACAGATGGGAATAAAAGTTTAGCATTACTGTGGGATTGACTCACTCCATGGGGTGTATGATGGAAGGAAGGATGTGTGGGTGTGTGACAGTATGGGACTGGTCTTAACAAGAACGAAACGAAAACTACAATGACACATTTCATTCATATGATGAAGGTGGAGTCTGCTGGCAGAGAGAGCTTCGGGGACTCGACATAAAAAGACCTCATTAGGTAACACAGACATCCTTATACCTGGAACTGAGTTCAAAGTATAATGTGTCCCTTAGCTCAAGTCCCAGTGTCACATCAACTCCCTGTCACCAGTAGATTCTCCTGCAGACAGACTAACACAGAGAAACTGCAGACGACTTGGCATGAAGGCCCAACGACGTGCAAAGAACTCAGATTTCCACTCGTCCAGTTCATTTTGTCTTACATGCAAGGAGTCTTGACACACACTAATAACTCTGAATGAGTCCTGATGTCACTTCCAGCAAGTGCAATTGAATCCTGATTGTTCTTTAATTGTGTTTAAACCAAATGAAACCAATGCGAACATTCATCACACGTACATCTCTGAGCAACATTGGTGGCTTGCATAATAAAGAAAAGACAAAGAGGAACAGAGTGTGTGCTGACAGAGAAGAAAAAAGTAATTGAAATAAAAAAGTGAATGTACTTACAGTCGAGACAAGCCAGGGTTCTTCTGAAACAGCAACTCAGGAAGCTGCTGTAGTTGATTACGGTTCAGTCGCCTGCGGCAGGGAAAACGTATGATCAACCAGTGAGTTTGCGTGTGTGTCTATGCATGTGTGTCCTTGAGTGTGTAGGCTGTGAATAATTTCTTCTAGCTGCCGTAGAATCAGCTTAGCCACAGGCTATTGTGTTTCAGTGTGCTCTGGATGTCACATAAATATCCAACTGAAAGTTCAGGGGAATTAAACTGTTACTCAGAGACAGTGTCGTAAATTATCTCTGCACAGTTAAATTACAATGCTGTGCCTTGTGGAATTCAGTGTTCTGCTGACTTTCCCAGAACAACAGAAAAGCAACATTCCCATTTAAACAATTGAATTACATCCACCAGTTATATGAACATGAATACATTTTATCTGGGGTGAACTATCAAAACAAGATGTTTCTAAATAAAATTAAGAAAAGTGGATGAGCCTGTTCTAGCCCAAGGAAGCACCGACAGGAATGGTTGGTTGGCAACAGACTCCATGTCAAACAACTAACATCCAAGACTGGCAGGCTTTATGCAAATACAACAATTAAGTCAATGAGGAACAGACTGTTGCTAATCTGTTGGAAACCACAACTCTCTCCTTTCTGAATGGCCCATTGGAGGCACATAGGAGTGAATGCAGTGGCTGTGGCAAAGAGAGGCTGCAAATCTGAAAGGCAGGCCGCTGCCCTGCCTTTAGACACATTCAGACAGATGTTGGGACTTGTGCCACTCACTGTATACACTGAGAAGAGTGCTTGGCCAGCCGAGGTGGAGATTTAGTGCATAATGGACATTAATGGTCTGCTGCTGCTGCTCCGTTCACACTGAACTGTACCTGCTGGTGGGTTAGTGGCTTTTAAACATTAGAGAAATGAGCCACTTAATTTCCACATTGGTCTGGCACATGGAAACGTCTAGCCAATGTTTGGGATCAGTTGAATATGGAGTAGGAGGGAAGGCGAGCTGAGCATGGCCTCGAGTTTGGTAACGTAGACTGTAAATGTGGGTTTCAGATCGGGGGAAAGTCTTTTAGAAGTTAACCGCCATGTCTGCATGACAGCGTGTGTCCATAAAGTCATCTGCTGTGCAGGTTTCCATGTGGGTAGCACTATTGATTTACTAATGAGCTGGTTGAGGTGTGGTTGATTGTGTTTGTCTGTGTGTTTTCCCAGCCGGTTTACAAGCTGTTGAGGAGTCCTGGTGCTGTCCAGATGAGCCAAGGTCTGCGGTGGGGGAGGCCTTTTAAGCCCACATATCCCACTGAGGGCATTCCTGTCAGGCAAAGCTAATAAAAGTACTCCCAACCCACACTGTACCCTCTCAGCACCATCCAACCACAATGGAATGACAGGGAAGTGCCTCACACTTGACCCACCGTTTACAATTGGTTCCTCCTGTTAGTCTCATTACCCTCAACTAATACAAGCCCTGAAAACAAATCAGTAGAAGGGTGGGATTTTCATTTCTGGTTCAAGTTTAGAAAAGAAATAAAGAATGTGTTCAGCCTATCTACACACAGCCCTGGGTGGTACTTACAGTCTCTCCAACTCCTTCATGTCATCAAAAGCCCCGCGCTCGATCACAGTAATCTGATTCTCCATCAGCTGCCTGCAGGAAAGGACAGAAGGAAAAACAATGTGACTTTGACTTTTTGTACGAGTCTGTAGACGGTCACTCTGGCTTTAATAAAGTATTGGGGGCTTTGGGGTTTGGGTGGCGAGACTTCTCACAGTATGTATATTAAAGTCGGGTGCAGTATATTCAACACTTCCCACACACACACACACACAAACACACACACACTGAGGGCAGTGGCGTGGACTGAGGGCACAGTGTGGAATCTTGGCAAAGGAAGCAGGGGTAGCAGCCAGGAAAGTTTCCAAGGTGGCTCAGAAAATGTGGGTCTGGGCTCTAGTGTGGTCCACTGGGTGTAGCAGCTGGGTGGAGACGAGACGAAAAGTAGGCAGGGGGTCAGAAAGGCTGAGGTGGGCTCCAAGGTTTTTACAACTGGCACTATCAAGGGAAAGTGGGGTGTGTGTGTGTGTGTGGGAATGCTGGACAGCATAGTTGGAGAGTATCAGAGTTTCAGGCACTACATCAAGGCTACTAGTCCTACACAAACAAACATGGATGCACACAAACATAGAATGCACGCACACAAGCAGGAACACATCCTTTCCTCACCTACACTGCCAAAGCTAACGCACAAAAAAAGAAGGCTTGGATGGTTTTGGAAGTGTTACAATAACACAAAGTCAGGAAGGAGAGAAAAGTGTCCAGCAGCTTTAGAAGCAACAAGCGCTTTCCTTCATTACGTATACAACTGTTCTGTGTTGAAGGCAACCTCTCATGTCTCCTGTGAGGCCGAGGCGCTCTGCAACTCAGCAGTCTGGGCTTCCTCCCCATCGAATATAAATGCTAATCACTTTTCACACTCCATAAACATGGAGAGAAAAGTGCAATTCACCTCAGATCTCTTTCTCATGAATTTAGATGGGAGCAAAAAAAATTGTGATGAGCACGTTTGAATTGAGAAAACTTTTTTTACAGACTTCCTGAGGGCATGTAGCTTTCAATTTCTCTGATCTTTTTCTATCCACTTTTCTCCCGATGTTCGTTTTTTCTCTCACAGAGACACACATTGCTGATTTAGAACAGGCAATGACCCAGGGCCAAATGAATGGAGGTAAATCAGCTGTGTTGATTTTAGACTGACAGAATAGATGGCAGCTGACTGTAAAGATAAACCTCTGTTCCTGTTTTTTTCCTTCTGAGGGTTGCCCAGGGGTCAGCGGGATCAGAGGTCAACCCACTGTTAGTCCTAATGCTGTTGCCACACAGAAGCAAGGCACATAGATGGAGTTTTTCTGGTTGCACACAGACATGTCATGCATCTGCACCATGTTAATCATGCATAATGTATACTGGTTGGCAGACATGTCAGAAACCGAGCAGTGTGTGCATGTGAGTGATACATGTAAGCACAGTGGTGGCAGTGTGAGAGAATCAGTGGTTTACAGCAAAGGGAAGTTCTGTCTTTAGTACCCCTGCGAGGAGTTGTTTCCTTCTTACTTGCTGGCAACAAGCTGGTGACATGAAGGCATTTAACCTCCACATGGGGGTAGAAGGTGGTGCAGAGGGGGAGACATGCACCGGGAGACGAGAGGGGACAAGGAGCGGTGAGACCTAGCAAGCTGAGGCCAGGAAAAGAAGGCCAGGAACAGGGGGATGGGCGAGTAACGATGGGGCTTGAAAATAGTAAGGCTTTGCTGGGTAGCAGGAATTATGCTCAGCTAGTGTTACATTTAAAACATGTCGGGGTCTACACAGCTTCCCCTCCGGCAGTGATTTTAACACCTATGGCACTGCTCGCAAGTTTGCGCGCACACATGTACACATATAGACACTTTTACAACTACTTTATTACTTGAAGTCACGAGTGCTGTTCAATTTCACCAGAGAGGGAGCCGATGACTTCACCTGAATGTGTTAACTGTGTGGAGGGCCTATTTAGCGACTGCCGCTTGTGTGCACATTACATGTTGATGTGAGGGAACAGAGGGCAAGTGAGTGTGTGTGTGTCTAAGGGACAATAAGTGCAACTACAACAGGCAGAATACAGTGAGAGAGAAGTCCATTACATCACAAGCTGCAGCCGCTCAGTAGCTTAATGTACTTTGGAGTAGGACTCTTGACGAATGCATTGCACTTCAGTGGGTTTATGCTAATTTCAGCAGCAAGTTGGTACAACTGCAAGCTGCAAGGGGTTAGATACGACTCAGGTATGCATGAATAGATAAAGTCAGACACCGACATGCTCCACGGATACACATACAAACATCTCATCGTCACACATGAACATGGAGGAAAGTACTTACAGAACTCGGAGGTACTTCAGTCCAGCAAAGTCACTCTTGGTGATGCGTGTGAGGTTATTCCCATTCAGCTCCCTGCAAAGAGAGACACGCAAACATAAATTAATAATTGATCTTTGTTCTCCCTGTGGACCTGTTTAGTTTGATGGCTAAAGGAGCAGACAGTAGCACAGAGGCATATTTGTCTACTGATACCTGAGTCAAAATCTCACCTGGGGCTTTACCACACACATAACCACACACTTCAGACACACACCTAGCCTTTTACTAAAGCATATTCTGGTTTAATATATGCTGGGGATGTCTTTAAATGCTGGTGGTTTTATGAAATGCAAATTGCTGTGATGTTAAGTGTTACATATATTGCTGGGCAGAATCAGGAGGCTTGTGCAAAAGGGGAAGTTCACGCTCAGTTCCAACTCCGCTGGGAGATATTAAGAAGGCCTATTAAAATGGAAGCCACATTTGAGCTGGCTGTTTGTCTTTCTTTTTCCAGCCCTCTCCCACCAACACACAAACCTCCCCCCGGTCTCTGTCTGCCATGTCCTACAATTGGTGGGATTAGCAGGAGCTAGCAGAAGGGATTTGGGTAGGGCCACAAGGCCAGAAAGCTAAGTGCTGTGGATATAATGGGAGCAGCCTCCCTGCTGAGAGCTGGCCATCGCTGCAGAACCAGGGAGAGACAAATTAATTAAAAACGAGAGATTCTAAATTCAAAGTCTTTCCAAAATGTTGTGTGTTTTAACTCCAGTTGTAGCATGATGAACTTCACTGTTGCACACTCAGTGGTTTGGTGGATTCAGTTACCTCAGCTGATGTAAGAGGAGTTTGTATTGTCCTTTGTGGCAGCAGAAGACCGTAGAAGATTCATATTTAACTTCAGTAGCAGATTGTATTCTCATGACAGCGGGAAAACAAAGCAGGCAAAGCACGCAAACCATACAAGCCTCCCAGGTGGTGGGAGAAATCAAAATATGCAGAGTTTCTCTCCTCTCATGCACTTTTCTAAGCATTCTGTATCCACCCTACCCCGACCCCCCAACCCCAGCCTCCCGAAGCAAAACCAAAAAACTGGTTCCAAATCTACACTGAAAGCACTGGTCTCTCTCCCTCAGTCACTCTCTCGCTCACTCGTCTAATGACCACTCAAGGGACTGTAGCGCTATGCAGTACGAGAGAGAGAATGGTCATTATAGACAGATGGTGCGTGTGTGTGTGTGTGTGTGTGTGTGTGTGTGTGTGTGTGTGTCCGTGCGTGTGTGTGTGCATGTGTGTGTGTGTGTGTGTTTGTGCATGTGTGTGTTTTTGTGCGTGTGTGTGTTTGTGTGTGTGTGTTTGTGTGCG
>OMNN01019316.1:1247-24456 GCA_900302755.1 Chromis chromis
ATTTTGCAGCGTAAAGCGGGTATTATTTAAACTTAATCTAATGAAGTAGTAAGGAGGGGCAGGACTAGATAAGCATGGCTTCTTTCTGTCCCTTCTCGGACATATAATATGGTGTTTTGTAAATGAATGTGTTTTGAATTAGCTGACTGTACAATTAATTTCTATTCTGGTCGTTTTACTTTTGTTTTGTTTTTTTTGTTTTTTTAAGAATTGTCAACTGATATGTTGAACTGTTCGAGATAAATAAATAAACAAACAAACAAAATGTGTTGAGACTACACCCAGATAAACCTTAATGTGTTAACAGGATCAGCAAACTTCAAAAATTTGGGTTGCGACCATTATTAATAGAGACATAGTGGATCCTAAGCTGGACCAGTTGAGAACCACTGAGTGCTTGAAACCTTCCAAACTGCTCGTAGACTCACTGAAAAAAAAAAAAGTTAAAAGGTGGTACGACTTGTTTGTGGTCTGCTTGACTCTCTGACAGTCTGACATTTTATTTCCTGTATTTCTGTGGTTGTCAGCAAAGAGCAAAGCCTGCAATCGTTGTTTGTTGTCACAAACCAACATTAACATTTCAGCAGCTTGTCCAGTAAGTGTGAGCGGCTTCATCTGCCATGTGAAGACTCAGGATGTGACTCAGTACAGATTAGTGTTTGCATTGCAAATGTGGGCACGAGAAAGGCTGAATATTACAGCATTGTTACCAGGGGATATGCAACACGGTGGAGACGACTGACATGTGGTTAAAATCGGACATCTGCAACATGCAAAAGCCTCTCGGGTTCATTTTTTAACCACAAACAAAAGAGCATAACATGTCGCAGCATGAGAACGATGATATAAGATGCCCCCATGAACAGTTCTGAGTTTGTAGAAAGACGTTCATATTTGAAACCATTTCAGCAAAATTCAATTATCGTATAAGATATCTGATAAAATAATTAGCCAGTGTTATTTTTCCACGAGATAGAGGCCAAAGTTTTGTTGCCATGTCCATCAGTTTTCCACTCTTGCAGTTTTTTCCTTAGAACCGAGCTCACAGAGGAATCAAGGGCTTTTTTCCTGAACCAAGATCCTCCAAGCTCTTCCCACATCGACTCCTAAAGCCTGGTCGTCTTTTCTGTAGCTGCGTCTCTGATGGGGTGCCTCTTCATTGAGCCACAGATCAGTTGATGTTCAGTATCTTTGGACCGAAACAGTTGGGTTTAATCAATACTTGTGAACAAGGATCACTCGGTCCCGACGCTGGAAATGAGACAGACGGGAGGACGCTCTGTGACTTCCTTAAGGGACGAGACCTGGAGCTGATCCGCCGGCAGCCGACCAGACCGGCCGAGTTTAAAGGCTGAGAGGTTCTTTTTCACGGAGGGGCTCGTCTTTCTCCTGCATTTAATCGAACCCTGTAGGCCTGCGTCACTGTGCTGCTGAGGTTAATGACCTTCAGATGAGTTCCTCTTTATACAGGTAGGGCGGTCACTGCTGTCTGTCTGTGGTTATGTCTGCACCATAAGAGAACAAATGGAGATAGGATAATCAAACTCAGCACACATGTTCATCTTGACCTTCCCTGGTCACCCATTAATTTTGGGTTTAGAAGGTCAAAGGTCAAGGTCACAGGGCTACTTATAATCTACTATACAAGCTTGCAATGATTACCTTTGGTATATCTAAGGGAAGGACTACCACATTGCACCTCTTGACCTTAAACTTATGTCACGGCCGGTACGCAGAGGCTCAGGTGCAGGACAATGAGACACAACAGGAATGGTCTTAAAAGGATTTTAATATAAACTCAAAATAGAAAGTACAAACTCAGGTAGGTTGGCATAATAATTAAACAAGGTGAAAAGCGAAACTGAAACTAGCCAACAATACTGACGGTGAACAAACACCGGAGCTTCAACACGACTACGAGTAACTAAAAGAGTCCTAAAACAAACTGACGGCCAGGCCGTTTTAACTAAGTGAATAAGAATATGTTGACAGGCACTAGACAGACAGAAGGGTGAAAACCGGAGAATAAGGAACAGAGCTAGGCTTATTTTGGTGAGGGAATGGTGGCGACAGAGGTTCGGTGATCCGGCAGGCTGACGAGGAGAGGAATGGCGGCGGTGCAGATCCGTGTGTGGGATTCCTATCCCGCGGTGAGCGGATGAAGACGAGTGAGTGGTTCCTGAAGCCTGGGTTGGTGGAGAACCGAACTGGAGACACAGAAAGAGAAGTTAGTAACTAACTATGGATAAGCGGTCAAGACGGAGCAAGGATCGTAACTGACTCTTTTGCTGTTAACAGTCTGACGCCGGAAAACACACTGGCAGCAGTCTTTATGCGGCTCAGTCACTCCTGCTGCAGCTCACTGCCAGGTGCGTCTCATCAGCTGGTTAGGATCCGCCACAGCCGAGCGCATTCCTCGTCGCCACCAGAGTAAACGCCCAAAGGAGAAGGAAGGGGAAGGAGAAGGAAGAGAGGAGGAGTACTGCCACTACCTGGCGCTACCAGTAGCGGCCGTGTCAACTCACTGCCGTCTGTCTGTATGTGGGTGTGTGGGTGGCTATGTCCACACCATAACTCGATAACAAAGACAGATAGGATTATCAAACTCAGCACAGATGTTCATCTGGACCTACCCTGGTCACCCATTAATTTTGGGGTCAAAGGTCAAGGTCACAGGGCTACCTGCCATGTTTAGGAAGGCATCTGGCATGAGTCTGCATATCGCATTTTATTTCATCACATTATTTTTAATAGAGTAGGATGAGAGATACAATAAGCAAAACTCAAACCAGGACTTTGCGAGCACCCCCTCTGGTGAAATCAAGTTTGTACCTTGTTAACTTGTCCATATGGTGCTTCTTATAAGCTAGAAGACAAATCATGAGCACAATAAGCAGTCGACTCCATGGCTGAGTATTTCCACTCTGCAGTGTACTAATGACGGTATCAGAAACACACATTCAGATTCTGGGGTTTCATACGTAACAAACTGAAGGTACCAATCCTGCAGGGTGATACTTTATGTATCTTTCTTCTTCTTCAGAATCGGTTTCTGGTTCAAACATCTACGGCTGAATTACTTCAATATTGCAACTTGCCATTGTAGTTTTACAGTTTATTTATTTATTTACAAAACAAATCAAATACAATATACATATAGTAATGTGTTCCCATACAATAGACCTCATGTTTTGTAAAATGGGACTCCCCAGAAGCTTTTCCTAGCTTATAAGCGGGGGCCCACAACAATGTATAACAACAAGTATAAGTCCAAACAATTTCATAGAAAACTTAGTAAAATAGCATTACATTTCAGTGTGTACTTGTAATTCCATACATCAGTCCGCATCAGGAATGTGTAGATTTATTAAATACATTCAGAATCATAATTTTACTATTTACAGGCCTGACCAATGTCATCTGATTACACAAACTTCCACCATATGGGGTTTAATTGACATATTGTTGACTACATGCATGTGCCAGGACAACAAATTGATTCTTGGTCATCTGTATTTTTAATTTTCAGCACTAATGGAGTTGCAGTTGAAGTGCTGGACATTGGCGGTGCTTTAATTTGTACATGCTTTTCATCAAAGGTGCTCAAACGCAGCAGAAAGTCCTGACTTCTCCAGATATCCCGTGCTACGTCCACCCAATCTGTTACTAGCTGCTATTCCCTGTCGTGCCCAGCCTTTCAAAAGACATCCACAGTGTGTTTTTCTCTGTTCAATTTAAACAGCAATATGACCGTCTGCAGCAGATGGACGTCTACCTATTGTAGCATGAATAAAACCACTTTCAAAGTCAGATTCGGTGATGCGTGAAAACCATGAACTGGCCTTTACACCCTCATCACTTCAGCTTTGATTGTGTTTTAGTGACGCATTTCTGCCGGACGAATTTCAACTAATTTCCAAACAATGAAACTGAAATCTTCGGGAACCCGTAGGGTGTGGTGGTCAGTTGCACTCCAAATACTCCAATCCAACTCTGTAATAACCGTTTCTATCATTTCTTCAGCTCCAGCCAGTAATTTTGTTGTAACTTTTCCCTGCTGCATCTCAGTGGAGTTCGCCTAATTACAGCAACACATAAAAAGATAATTACAAGCTATTCGAAACACATTTAATGAGACGCATAAAAATGATCTGAAAAGTGAAGATGTGTGGAGGGGGGGGGGAAGAAAAAAATAGTGCATCAGGAAACCCCCAGCGGAAAATTCAACCGATCTGACTCAATCTGCTGATGAAGCCGGTGTGATTTGGTCAAAAGCAGGAGTGTGGCAGTAGTTCAAGCAGAGCACCGATGTCGGCTTGCATTAGCTAATTGGCGTCAGCTGTTTCATTCATGCTTTGCAATCACTTCACAGCTGCAGCTCCCACATGACTAATAACCTACACTCACAGCCACGCCACGCAGACATATAGCACAACGCGTCTCGCTAATACCAGCCTCAACACGATTCCGCTGTGACACATGGGATTTTCGTCATCGTATGTTTATTCTAGCAGCTCTAACTGCATCACTGTTTGCTATAAACGTTCTACTATCGACTGACTGACCTTTGACTGAACAAGTTGACCTTGCATGGCTCTAACTGATTTTTTCTCCATGCTCCTTGTAACTAAACCTTTAAAATGACATTTTCTTGATTATTTTCTAGAGTTTTTTGTCTATAAAATGTCAGAAAACAGCAAACGAACCCAAGGTTGCATGCAGGTTTGGTATTTTTTGCTTGAATAATGAAGAAAGGGGTTCGTTTATTCATTAATTTTAGTCGCGTTTGAATGTTTTCCACCCCGTAAGAGTCTCCTGGGTTCATCACGAGGCAGATCTGCAGTCATTCATCACCGACACGCACTCACGTGAAGACAGAAGCATATTTATCAGCAGCACCGAGCAAATGTCGATTACATAAATGTGCTTCTGCCCAGTGTGCGATGAACGCCCGCTTTGTCATCCTCCATGCATCTGGAATGACCCCTTGCCACCGAGCCTGGATTGCGTTGAGTTTCCGAGCGCTGGGGATGTCTCACGCCTTGATTGGAGATAAATTGTGCTTCAGATTAGACTGGAAAGAAGAAGAAGAGGAGGATGAGGAGGAGGAGGGGGTGGACTAGAGTGGTGGTGAAGTCCTCCAGCTGCAGGAAAAAAGGGATTAAAAACCGTCTTACACAACCGTCTTAAATGAACTCAGGTGGCCCCTGCAGAAAATCCACATCAAGACCAAGACAAATGCTTCCGTCAGAGCATGCACGACACCTGTCAGGTTGAAATTCATCACCACCTGAATGTGGGTCCCGCTGACAGGTGTGTTTATGGCCCCGTCGGTACACTGTGTCCTATAGGGCTCATGCTAATAAGTGGAAACGGTAACCGCATAACCCAGTTGGATATGGTCTCCCTTGTTGCCACTACTGACACTTCAGGAGATGGCACACTCATGGGAGGGCACTGTCACCTTGGATTAAAGCATCTCTCCAATAATGCCTCCTTGCACGTCACCGGGTCTAAAGAAAGCTTTGGCGCACTGTGCATAAAGCATTTTGTGCAGCCGAAGCCCCAGCGGTGTTGATGTTAGCAGCATGTGAGCGTAATATCACATCAGATAAAGTGCCAAATATTAATTTGGATCAAAACCAGGAGGGACAAGGGGGGGAAGAGGGAGTCCCAGAATCAATCAAAACCAAACCAGCAACTGTCAATTATTCCCATTATTGATTTTTCTGTTGATATATTGTTTCGCCTATAAACTGTCAATCAATAGTATGGAGCCCAAAGAAATGACTAGAAAATCCTGGTTTCATCCAACCAACAGTCCAAATAAATATAGAGAAAATCTGACAATAATCATCTTTGAGAAGCTTGGATGGGAGAATATTTGGCTTTTTTTCCATGTTAAATGACCTAAACCTGTGTTTCCCAACCAGTTTGGCTTGTGATTCCCTAAAAATGGAGCAATGTGGGAACAAACAGTTCAATCAAAGCACGAGATGCCCTTGAAGCTTGTTCCACTTGAAGGATTTTAGCGTCTCAAATAGCCTAAAGCTGCTATAATCAATAGTTTGACTGAAAATGAATGAAATGACTGAGTGCAAATGGAAAAGAGTGGTTTGTAGGAGCAAGTCTGTTGAGAATTACCTCAAGAGGGCGGTTCCCTTTGGTTCTTAAGAGGGTTTTTGAGCTTATTGTTTGGTTTTGCAATCCACAATGTCACGTTTTGGTTTCATGCTTACTACAATTTCTGCAACATGCTGCTGTTTTCAGTGAAGAAGCCCTGATTAACCCACCTGTATACTATGAAAGAGAAAGTCAGCGACCAGCATTAAGCAAAGTGGAGCATTTGGGGCCCCTTGAAAGCAGCAGATACAGGTTCAATATCATGATTTTTTATGAACTTCTTAGCAAACAGTTGCTTATTTACCACATCGAACAGATACAGAGCAACGTTATCATTCGTTTGGAGTTGCGTCTGCGTTCACCAGATGAATCTAAGTCCAATATTTCACCCAAATGTTATCGTCCCATTAAATGGTCGTTATCATCGCTCATTTCCTTTCATATAAAACAGTTGGAACCTTCTAGTTGGCTCGGTAAATGTGTTTCCATCCATTAAATGATGAAGGAACTGCAGTTTTTGGCTTGCAAAGAGGGTTGACATTGGTGGAAGTGGAAGTCAGCAGACTTTCACCAAGCAGACTTGAGTTTGAGTCCCGTCTTGGACCATTATTGTAGTTTTATTTGTCACTGAAGTCTGGTTTTGACCTTTGCTTTTACTGTTTTTCACTTACTTGTGTTTTCAGGTGGTGTTTGATTACGTCTCAACACCAAAAGTACTTGGTTTGGTTTCGAAAAAGATCATCGTTATGGGTAAAATCACCTTGTTGCTCCGTTTACTGCATGTTGTCTTTATTTTGTATATTTCCAGGTTGACAACACCACCGGAGATTTTACATACATTTATTTGCACAACTGCAAAAGGTTGCCTACGTTATTGGAGCTACTTCCTCTTTATTAGTGATTGTAACGGATGATAACGTGCCTACTGAGGCTAATATTCACCCTCTTTTAGCTCCTTTTTTGGTCTCCACCACCTCCTGAGGGAAATGTCTGTGTATTTAGCTGATAAATGCTCCACCATCTTCACCAGCTAGTCTACAGAACTTTTTCTCGGTAAAACGCTGAACAAAAACTGCATATGAGAGTGAACCAAAACAGTACAATATTGGGTTGGACAGTGAAACAAAACCGCAAAATGTTGCTTCCTAACTGTTAGATGAGTTAATTAGACTGTGTTTGCTATATGTGAGCTGTTGTGTTTAGGGTTCGGTTCTGCTGCCCCCATGTGGCTAAAAAAAAATCAGCTGTTACAGGTTTAAAGAGGCTAAAATGTTGATTTAGACAATATTTTGACACGACTTTCTTTCATCTTATGACCTCTCAGATCTACTTTTGGACCCCAAGCTGAGTGAAGATGGAGATTCAGGTAATACATTTTTGTTGATCGACCCCTTTTGAACTTTATTTACATTATGCACATAAAAATATTGATTATAGCTATTGGAAACATCACTCGCTAATGCATAATATGTGAGATATTGTGTTTGACATGTTGCAAGTTGCAGGTTTAAAGCTGCTGAAATGTCTAGAAAATTAGATTTAATGTGTTTTTTTTCTTATTTTTTATTCTATGACCCCTCAGATTTACTTTGGGCCCCCAAGCTGAGCGATAAGATGGAGATTCAGGTAATACATTTCTGTCGATCGACCTATTTTGCATTTCATTTGGTACATCATCAGAGCCGGCTGGCCCATTAGACAATATAAGCAAATGCTAAGGGAGCCGTGGCCTCCAGGGGGCGCCACAAAATCGGGAAAGAATTCACCCTAAATATAATTATATTAAAACTAGTTGTTACTATTAACTCTTGAAATGGAAAAGCTCACATTGGTTCAAATGTAAAGGAATGCCCAATTAATATTACTACAAAACAATGCTATTAGATTTCTTTTGTAAGCGTTTGTAAATTGCCGATGCCACACTGGGAAGGGCCGGCTCTGTACATTATGCATGTAAAATATTGATCATATCAGAAACATCACTCCAAATTATTTCCAAACATCATAGCATGATAATATGTGACATGTTGTGTTAAGGGCTTTGTTCTGCTGCCCCCATGTGGCAAAAAAAATCAGAGGTTGCAGGTTTAATCAAGCAAAAAATGTCAACAGAATTAAGCATAATTTGAAATAATATTTATATTTCTCATCTTATGCTCTCTAAGATTTGCTTTGAGACTCCACAGAAGTTCCCCTCAGTTTGAGAACCACTAATTAAAATATTAATCCCTCATTAAAACTGTTAGATTAATCTTCTGCTGCTTCAGCCCCAGATTCATTCTTTCAGAGCTAATCTGAAGATAATTTTTTGAGCTTTTTCTAGTTTAAAAAAAGCTCCCTGAGGACGCTTAACTTTATCGACACTCTGGGACCATCTGTCCATCGCAGCCATCAGCCAAATCTGTCCAACTCTGCGCACTAATTCAGCTGGAAACGGGGGCGCGTGTTAAAAGGGCTCCCTTAATAGCGATGCGCACGGATCCTCCCCTTCCACAATAAAATGACAGAGCTTTTAACTTTCTCACTGCGGGACCACGTCTAGATTGCAGCGGGATTAGAGATCTGGATGTGGAACAGCGGTTGCATAATTAACTCCCGAGTTATTCCTCAATCGCGCCGGGATCCTCCCGACCGGGAGAAGTGGCACAACGTGGGCGGCGCGTCGAGGAGACGGTCGGTCTGCAGCACCGCAGCGTGGAAACGAGGAGAGGAGCTGGATCCGGAGGCTGTGGGGTGACAAAAAACCACGCGTGGAACAAGACGAGGGAGTCCTGGTCCGGTGCCAAACCTGAAGGGTAACGGCTGCGTCCGAGCGGGTTTGGTGCGCAACGCTCCAAGGTGGATTCGGTTTCCAGTCCCGGTAACACAAACTGACGGAGAAACCGAGCCGGACGGCGCATCACCTGAACACCGGCTCCAAGATTCCCTGCGTTACATTCTCCTTTTAACGGAGCAGAACCTCTGATTCCACCCGGACAGCTCGGTTTTGGATTTTTTATTGCGACTTTTTTCCTCTTCTTGGGGGGGGAAGCAGACCAAAAGAAAGAAAGAACCCCCCACTCTTATCAAGTCATATTTATTAACAGAATTATGTGAAGATTTAAAGCTCTGGAAATGCGGCGCAAATGCTTTTATCTGCTTGAGGTAAGTTCCTTTTACGCGTCATTCTCAACCCTTGGATTTAATTAAAATAGCGCAAGATGTGTGTTTGTTCTCTCGCGGATTGTGGCTGAGTGTAATCTTGACACGAAGGGATTTGACACTGTCATCCCATCCAGATGTCAGTTTTTTGGTGGGGATATTTGTCACAGCTATTTAAAAAAAAATCTATCCAGTAAATGCAAGAGTAAAAGAAGAGGTTTGGAGCAGGACAGGAGACACTTGGAAATGATTTTCCACCTTCCTGCGCCTCCAGATTTACATGATATTAGTTTAAATAACAGCTGCCAGTGGCCTGTTTACCTGTAAACACTGAAACTTGAACCAGGACTCTGGGTTTAGATGCCAGGAGAAAAACGATCCAGAAGCAGGAACTGGAGCCTCCAAGGCAGAAAAAAAAGCCCAGAATTGGGGCACAGTGGAGATTAAAATGAGTGTTAATGCAGCAAAGTCCCTCACTTGGGCTCCTGCTTGACAAGAAGTGAAAAAAAAATTGCTGTTTGAATCCTCTCCAGTGTCAGATCCGTTCCTGCTGAGAGCAATGGAGAGAGGCAACAATAAGGATGTGTGATTTATGGCACTCAGGAGACGAGCTGGTGTTGTTACAGGAGCCTGAGGTGAATTACTTCATCTATCTCCTGTAGCCTCATTGTTCGAGCAAAGCCGGAGCACTAAGAATAGTCAAGAATCAGCTGAAGCCTCCTCTGAAATCCCACCACCCCACCCCATGCTTTACTATTCGTGTGCCCATTGTTGTGATTTAAGACCCCCAGACACTCGCTTGCTCCCTGTACGTTTGCTGGAGTGCCGGACTTAAGTTGCAGCTTGGGTTTCCGTTTGGCGCTGGCAGAAGAGCCACTCGGACCCTTTGACACAGAGCAGGGATGTTCTGCAGCGAGACAAAGTCACGCATAAGTGCAAAAGCAGAGTAATGTGTGTGTATATCACTGGGCTATAATGACCGGAGCATGCATAAATACTTCAGCACAACAAAGCAGGAGGTGATTTACTGCTGGGTAGCGCTTAATCTATAATAATACATCATCATTTGTCCGTTATGCTGAGTTTTAAACAGAATGTGCAGCCTCAGGTACATGGAAGTAGAAGCAGAAAGCAGCATAACATAGAAAAACTCAAGTAAAGTACCTTATAATGGTAGTTAAGTGCAGTATTTAGCGCTATTTCATATCTACTCCACAGTAAATGTCAATGTCATTGTTTATATTTGACAGCATATATTAGCTGTACAGCAGGTACGTTGCATATATCATCACATTCATTAATAATGCATTGTTGTTTTGATAAAAAATCCAACCATTTCTCTCCTGCTGTCACTGCAAACCTACATGTGTCAAGATTTTTCAGCTGTAAATCCGGATCTAAGCTGCTTTACTTACAGGGACGATCTGCAATAGAAGCACTAAAGTACCTCGAAACTGTGGTTAAGACTTGAGTACTGCTTTTAATGTCACTTAACGTCTGCTTCATTGCCACTTAAAGGGGCGTATTATGGTTTCTACCCCACATTTATCAGTTGTGCAGTAGTTATGTTGCATATATGTTCAGATTCATTAATAATGCATCGTCTTTTTTTAATGTATTTTCATATAAAGTGAGAAATCAGACCATGTAGAACCAATATTCATACCTGATTTCATTGCAAATCTGCTTCCGTCAAGACGTTTTAGCTGTAAACAGATCTAACCTGCTTCACTAATAGACTAAAAAACTGCTATAGAAACATGGAAACTTAACTATGGTACCTTAAAATGCTAGTTAACCCTTTAAGACCTGAGCCTCAAAATGTCCACCTGGTCTTTTTTTCTTATTTTGATTACAAAAAGGTAAGAAAAGTGAGTGCTTGTGCCCATTTTTTCAGAAGAAACTTCCACTATCTGGCAGTTATTTACGATTTACTGCCTATTATAAGAGTTACGGTAATTTTACGGTAATTTTATCCAGCGGTTTCCTGGGGGGAGCACGAATGAAATTACCGTAATGACACTATATTGGCTGTAAAGCGCAACGCCTCAGCTTTCAGAAACCGTTAGATTTTTTTCCGATAGCACAAACTGTGACATATTTACAGTAGTCCAAAGTGCGCTAGCCCAAATGTGTCGCCAATGACGCATTAGGACTTAAAGGGTTAAGACTCAAGTCCTGCCATTTCTTACCTAATATATCTACGTCAATACATCTCATAGGGAAATAATATCGCTTCTACCCCACGTTTCTCAGTTGCACAGTAGTTATGTTACCAATATGATCAGATTTATCGATGATGCATTGTTATATTTGAATGTATTTTTACAAAAAGTGACAAATCAGACCATATAGCACCAATTTCCAAATCTGCTTTCGTCAAGACGTTTTAGCTGTAAACTGCTTTACTAATAGAGTAAAGAACTGCTATATAAACACGTAAACTTAACTATAGTTCCTTAAAATGGTAGTTGAGACTTAAGTCCTGCCTTTTCTTACCTAATATGTCTACATCAATACATCTCATAGGGAAATATGGTTTCTACCCCACGTTTCTCAGTTTTACAGTAGTTATGTTACCAATATGATCAGATTTATTGATGATGCATTGTTATATTTGAATGTATTTTTTTTTTACAAAAACTGAAAAATCAGACCATGTAGCACCAATTCCTCAACTGCTTTCATAGCAAATCTGCCTTCGTCAATCATTTTTTAGCTGTAAACAGATCTGAACTGCTACACTAATAGATTAAAGAACTGCTATAGAACCACTTATGTCAAGTAAAGTACCTTGAAAATGTAGTTAAGACTTGAGTACTGCTTCACTTCATGTTTACTCCATTGCCACTGAAAGGGGAATATTATGGTTTCTCACTTTTATCAGTTGTACAGCAGTTATATTGTATACAGGAGGTCCTCGGTTTACGACGGTCTCATGTTACGACGTTTCGTGGTTACCTAGTTTCGACATAAGCGGTTTAGTTCGTAAATAATACGATACTCGCGTGAGAACTAGTTGCTTGTGCGCAGCGGCGAACACAGTCACGTGTTGTGTACAGTGTGAGTGACTTAAGGTATTAATTTAGGTATAATTTAGGTAGAAAATCCGACTTACACTGAAAATCGGCTTACGGCGCGTCGTAGGAACGGATGTCATCGGTAAACCAAGGACCACCTGATCAGATTTATTGATGATGCATTGTCATTTTTTTTAATGTATTGTGATAGAAAGTGAAAAACTAGGCCATCTTTCATAGCAAATCTGCTTTCGTCAAGAGCTGTAAACTAAACTCCTTCACTAATAGATTAAAGAACTGCTATAGAACCACTTAAGTCAAGTACAGTTCCCCAAAATTGTAGTTAAGTGCAGTGCTTGAGTACAGCCTTTTTAAAGCTACTTCAGTTCCACTCCACTGCCTCTGAGAGAGAAATATTATTGGTTCTACCCCACATTTATCAGTTTTACAGTAGTTACGTTACCAATATGATCAGATTTATTGATGATGCATCGTCATTTTTTTTAACGTATTTTTATAAAAAGTGAAAAATCCGGCTGTGCAGTAACAACATTCCCACCTGCTTTCATTATAGATCTGCTGTCAGCTGTGAACAGATCTAAACTGCTTCATTAGCAGAGTAAAGAACTGAAATAAGACATGTAAAGTACCTCAAAATTGTACTTAAGTGTTGTTTTTTTAAGGCTACTTCATGTCTACTTCATTACATCTCTAAGGGAAATATTATAGTTTCTACCCCGCATTTATAGTATTATAATTTATAATATTGTAATTATAAGTTGTAGTTAGTTATGTTATGTTACAAATATGATCAGATTCGATGGTGGTGCATTGTGATTTTTAATTTATTTCATAAAAAGTGTAAAGATCAGGCTGTGTAGTACCAATATTCAACCTGCATTCATAACAAATCTACATAGGCAAAAGCTGTTAGTTGTAAAGAGATTTAAATAGGGTGAAGAACTGACATGAAATGCAAAAAGTTAAGAAAAGTACCTTAAACATGTAGTTAAATGCATTGTTTAGGTACTATTTCTTCAGGCTACTTCACATTTACTCAGTTGCCTCTCAAAGCAAAGTATTACCGTTTCTACTCCAGGTTTATTACTACAATAGTTTTTGATCAGATTCATTGATGATGCCTTGTGAGAAGTGTAAAAACAGGCCATGTAGTACCAATAGTCCCATGTTTTTTGATTTGATTTTCAGCTACAACTGCCCTATTCTTTTATGTATCATTGAGCAACAGGGAAAATGTGAGCAAACTGTGGTTGCAGTTGAGGTTAACAAGAGTCTGTCTGCATCCTGTCTAGTCTGTCCTGCAACGGATCCAAGCCAACGGATGCAATTGTGAATATTCTAGGAGGCAATATTCAGAGGTAAACTGCTTCACTAATAAGAGGGAAGAACAGAAACAGAGAAACTCAAGTAAAGTACCTCAAAATCGTAGTTAAGTACAATACTTCTCGTATACTCTTTACATATACAGTATATGATCAGATTCATTGATGATGCAGCAGTTCAGTACAGTTCAGTACCAATATTCCCACCTGCTTTAATTTCAAAACAACTTATGTCAAGAACTTTCTCAGATATTCAAATTACACTTCCTTGTCTCAGCAAACATCAAGGAAATATGTCAGTAGGCGAACCACACCTCTCGCCTGCTACTGTTGCACGCACACCTCTGCATTTTCTTCATGCCAGTGTTGTCTCTTTGATTCTTGTCTAGACTATCCTGCAACAAATGCATGCCAAGGGACACGGTTCAGAAACAAAAATCAGCTGCAAACAGACAAAAAGTGCTTCATTAGTTTCAACACAGGCCTAAAATGTGCATAGAAGTTGTATAATGAAGAGAAAAAACGATCAGAAATAGAATTGAGATGTGAAAAGTGTTTGATCATACAGCCTCCTGCACATACGACACCTCAAATATGATTAAAACCAGAATAAATCACAGGAGGGACTCAGGATTTCACATAGGCTGCGATATTCAGCAGCCGTGAGCAGCAAAAAACGAAGTGAAAGACTTTAATATGCTCAATATAAGCGCGAAGTGTGGCTCAAAGTGGCATGTAGAACACAGAAAAGACTTGGATCAGCAGCTACACTGGGTTGCAACTCGTTTTAAGCTTCGTGCTCGTCCTCAGGGAGAATCCTGCCGTTTGTACTTACCCGCCTGGGAAGCCTTCATCTCCTCTGAGCTCCACTGTTTCTTCATGGATTCCTCATATGATGACGTGACGCAAACTACAAGTGGAGTGAAGTTAAAAAAAGACAGATTCCTATATTTGTTTTCTTTTTGCAGGTTTTTGCAGTTCTACCTCAAAAAACTACATTAAAACAGAATAAGATTAATGCTTATATATAGTATTTTAATGCATACAGCACTATACAAGGCTGTGTTTGGCATTTTCTTTTACTTCAGGTACATTTTCGTGCTACTTCAATGTGATTTCAGAGGCACATTTTCACATTTCTTTCTTTCGGCAGCGCACCCTCCAGTCTGGAAGCAGACAATTATAGTTTGTTTACATGTAAACAAGTTGCTCATTACCTAAAACTAAAGTCTATATTATACAAATACAGGTCTCAAAATTATTTGCAGCTTAAAAACTACAAAAATGTGCTACTGTTGTTTTGTAATTAAAGTATCTTCCAACACCCTTCTATGTTTAGATCAATCATGTGTCCTATTTGAAGGAATTTAAAAATAATAAAGTGCTTATGTTCAAAAAAATATAAAAAAATTCAGGATTTAATGTCCTATACTTTGACGTAAACAAAAAACTGAAGTCACTACGGCCTATGCATTTGATCGTATAAGTAGTGACTGCACAGGTGCTAGTTAGCTTGTTAGATAGCATTAGCTAAAGCTTGTTTTACTTTTTCTTGTATTTGGAAAACTCTTGTTTTCTTATTTTATTAAATCACTCAAATGGTGACTTTTACCTCTAAAGGCGCATTTTTACATTGTTGTATTGCTACCATTGCTTAACTTCTTTCTGCAGCGCCCCCTGCTGGGTGGCGCCTGCATCTACAGTTTGTTTACATGTCAAACAAGTTGCTCATTTAGTCAAATTAAAATTTATATTATATAAATACAAGTCAAAAAATTATCAGCAACTTGGACGCTTCAGAAATGTCCTGTATTTTCACAGACATAAATAAATTAAGTCACTTCTGCCTGCATGGAACAAGCATCAGCAGTGCCTGCACAGGTGCTAGTTACAGCTAGCTGGTGAGATAGCGTTAGCTAAAGATAATTTTACTTTTCTTGTATTTTAGAAGTAAAATTGTCACCTTAGTTTTGTCGGTCAATGTCGGCGCATTTTTGCATTGTTGCATTGCTATTGTTGCCTAACCGCTCTGTGCAGCGCCCCCTAGTGTGTGGACGCTGGTGTGTACAGCTCATTTATATGGGAAGTATGTAGCTCATTAACTAAAATGAAAGTCTTATACAAATACGTAGTTTCTTATATCACTCAGATGATAACTTTTATCTTTAATGGCTCATTTTTACATTTTTCTGTTGCCATTGTTGCTTTACTTCTCTGTGCAGCGCCCCCTAGTGTGTGGACGCTGATGTCTACTGCTTGTTTCTATGTGAAGCAAGTTGCTCATTGACTAAAACTAAGGTCTATAGCAAACAAACTCGTTAGCCAAGTGTCTACTCTGTACATTAAAGGCCATTTTAAAAACTCTCTAGACACCTAATATGATTTATTAGAAAAATAAATATGATAAAATGTTTTTTATTAACTTTTCTCCAACAATTGTGTATTTAATGTCCTATATTTTCATGCAGATACATAAACTGAGTCATTCATCTCTATACATTTAATTGTATAAGTGTCTTCTCCAGTTTAAGGAAGTTAATAAGCATTACATTTGTAAAACCAAGAATATATAGAGCATATGGCCAAAGCTGCTGCTGTAGAGGAACATTAAGACTTACATTAAGACTCTGAGAATTTCTTCCACTGTGATTAAACACCGCCGGTGTTGCAGCTCCCTGTTGTTTACATTATGACTGTCAGTGGTTAATTACATGGAAGACGGTGGACAGTGGGTACAGTAGGTAACATTGCCCAGAACCCACTGAGCGTGAAACAGATGCAGCAAACCAAACCTGGGACACTATTTTAAATGATGTAACTTTATACACTGCTGGTATTTTACGCTGTGGTGACCATCGGATAGAACTGTGTGCTTTACACCAGAATGGAACATTTAATGACACAGAAAACTGAGAAAAGTTAATGAATTTAAAGCAGCTTTTTCTCCCTTTTCAGTCTTAAAAAAAGGGTGGCATGTTTACCGTTTCACATCCTGCATTATTCATAGGAATGTTTTATTTAAGGAGGAAACGAAACATTGGCTTTATAGGTAATTGTAGCCGCCCTGTCGCCTCCACAGGGAACAGTCCACACTCAAGGAGACTTACGCTGAGTATAACCGAGTTTGGGGTCAATTAGGGAGGCCCACACAAAAACAAAACTCATGACATTTTACAGATTTTTCTACTTAAACAACACTGCCTCACAAAAACTACACTCTTATACAACTAAACTGCATTTTCATTTATGTTTTGAAATAGTTTTCTCACCAATAAGTAACTGTTATGGAGCAGAAAAAGGCACCCAGAGCTGCAAAGTCTTTGTAAGAATGGAAGCATAAGTCAGCAACATCGCCTTTCACCCAGGAGACTGAGGTGTAGGATCATTATTCTTGGACTTAAAGGTCCCATATGGTGAAAATCCATTCTTATTAAAAACTTGGAGGTGTACAATAAACGCTGTGAGGATTTAAAGACGCTTACTATGGCCATTCCTCAGGCATCCCTCATCCAGAGAGCCTCATAGTTTTTTCAAGCCAGTCAGAATTTATTCACTTCCTGCTTAGGAGCTGCAATAGTTGTCAAGCTAAAACTATGTCTAGGTGAGCCATTCTAGATAATAATTTACTTTATAGAGCTGCTTCTGCTAACTCTAAAATGTTTCAGCCATGAGCAAAACACAACAAATGTTCTGCTGTTGGCTGCAAGAGTGAACATAAGAGTCTTCATGCACCGCCAGCATCTGGGGAGCTGAAGATTATTTATATGTTTGATGGCAACGTTAGCTTTGATGGTACGTCCATAGGTCAGATCTCTGTGGAAACTGTGAACCCGAGGGACATTCAAAGATGGTGGAAGCTTTAAGAGCGATTTGATAACCAGTAAACAAGGACTGGGTGGGTTCCTGTGTCTTCATGCCGCCTGTTGTGCTTCAGTGCAACGTAAACTAAGCTGGTGTTTACATGTGCTTACTTCCCTTCTGCTCTCTGTGCTCACATAAACTGCCTTTTAATTAGGGATGGGAATTGATAAGATTTTTACGATTCCGATTCCATTTTCGATTCTGCTTAACGATTCGGTTCTTTATGGGAATCGAAAACCAATTCACCACACACGTTGCAAGAATTGGTTTTCGATTCCCATCACTACTTTTAATACAGCCGAATTCCCAATAAAACTGTTCTCATTTATATATTTTTCTACAGAACAAGTATGAATTTGTGACTGAACCATGAAGACTACATATTAACCAGCAGCCACTTCAGAGCCATTTCCAATCTGCAGCTCTGCACAACTTAGAAGCAACTCACCATAAACACGAGTTAAAAACGGTGGCTGTGAATTCTGTGTTACTTCCATGTAGAGTCCTGATCTCTCACACTCATTCACACCTCGGTCAGGTGCCATGCCGTCAGCTGTTTTGCTCTACACATCCAATCTCTAACACAGAGAGAGTTTTCTTCCTGAAGGGGACGGGGACAGCTCAGTCGTTTTTAAAACTACAAACACCAAAACAGCCATTTTAGAACAGAAAAAAAACAGGGGTTATACAGTTATGGCAACATGAACCATCTTTCTAGTATTTGTAGCTAAAAGAGACATTCTGGGGACGTGATATGTTTATTGATTAGCGAAAAACAAGAGCATTATGGGATGTTTGAGTTTCATTTTCACTCAAACATCCCATCCCCTCCCAAACTCTCAGAGGGAGTTTTTTGAGAACCTTTCTTCCTCACGAGGGAGTTTTTCCCCGCCACTGTTGCTTTTGCTTGCTTTGGAAAGGGTTCTGTTGGGTTCTATCTTCGAAATGTCTGTTGATGTGATTAAGCGCTTCACAAATAAAAGTTGATTGACTGATTGATTGACTCATTGTTTGGTTAGATTTAGGCCACGAAATGCTCCAAATATCACACTTTCACATTAATAACTACCTATTAGAAGCTTGGTTTAGGCACCAAACTGACATGGCTACTAGGTTAAAAAGAAATCACAGCATGTTTGAAGCTTCTCCTTCATTCTCTTGATTGTAAAGGGAGTCACACCACATCTTAATTATGATTGGTTGGCTGAAAAAGGAGCCTCAGTAAAGCTATAAAATAAACAGCAAAGACATGTTAATTAGATAATTCCTTGTGATACGTGACAAACAGCAGAAAACAAGTTTCCCTCAAAATGCGATGCACTTCAGTTGTGTATGAACGTAATTTTGTGGCCTGAGAGATGCTGCATGTGTGCCAGCAGTAAATCTGTGGTTTCCGGATGTAACCAGTGCAACATGTAGCACAATATTTCTCTTTTTGTGCAGCCAACCTCCCTGGTTTGGAGAGTCTCCAACACAGCCGCCGGGCCAGGCCGAAGGAAATCCAGTCGAGATCAAAGTGTGTGGATGAAATATTAATCCGAACACTGAATTCCACTTTGCTGTCATTTAACAAAACCATAAATACAGGTCCTCTTGTTTTCCGTTTCCGTGGAGCAGATGTAATCCTGTGTTGTTGTTGTGGTGACAGGAAACATGCAAAACCAGACTGGCTGTCACTTGAGACCCAGCACATGGACTCTACTGTAGTTTCATAATTATGTGCATTATTCAATGTTCGCTCCTTTTCTGCACAGTTGCAAAGTAGGCTAACGGCAACTGCACAGCCGGAAATGCTTTGAATGTAACGTTGAAACCCTTTAAGAAGGCATTTCTCTGTATGTGTAAACATGAAAGAGTGTTGATGTGGGGGCCGAGTGATTACAGACTACAAAGAGCTCCAAATTAAGAGGCGAGCGGAGCCGCTAATACATGCATCTTCTGCTCAAGGGCACCAAGGGTCTTTGAGTTGGATGCGTCTTCATATACTATACATGAAGGAATCAAAGGAGCACAGGATTCAATAGCAGGCCAGACAGGCGGTGATATGTTAATATTTGATTTGCTGATTAAACCTGACCTCTGTGTCTTTCCTCTGTTTGCAGGTGTGTGCCATCGTAAGCCTCCTGCCGTCTGCCTCGTTAGCAGATCTGACATGTGAAGCTCTGCTCATGCTGTCAGGGAATGTCTCATGTAAGTTGAGGACAAATATCAGATGGATTTTTTTTATCACAGCTCCACATCTACAGCAGCTGCTACAAGCTGCTCTTAAAGGGCGGCTATTCCCCAGTACAATCCAACCTGTGTATTCAACCTGCTCCACTGTTAGTTCACTTGTGAGATTGGATTGATTTTCAGTCTTTTCCATTTCACCGCCATAACCACTAAATGTCAAACCCTTATCCTCAGTCACAGCTTTTCCCCTCGTGGGGTATCGGCAAACTGTCTTTTCATATTGTCCCACTTCCTCGTAGACCTCACCAGTACAGTGATAGTTGGTGACTAAACGTTTAAAACCACAGCACACACCCAGAGAACACACACAGCCATGCATAAATACACAGGAATGATGTGCTTGTTGTTTGCCCCAGGTTAGACTCATAAAGACGTCTCAGGTAGCTCTTAAAGAGTAATAATGCTCTGTTGACATCCTGTCATCCTGCACTGTAGGCCTTTAAACTTCAGTCGGACCAAGTTTCAGAAAGTGTCAAGTAGTTCTACAGCTAGTGGGTATTTTCTTATTGTCTTTTTTAATAAATCAGTTCAGTGTTTAGAAAAGAGGGTTTATCAAAGTCAAGTGGATCGTCTCATTTTGTCCAAACAACAGTCCAAACCCTTATTAGGCTGTAAAAACTAGCAAATTCCAACAGTGGAGAAGCTGGAACCAGAGATTTTTTGGTGTTTTTGTTTGATTAAACCAATAATAGATAAACTAAACAGTTGATCAGCAAGTCAGGAATTTAAAAATGTACATCCTGTATATACGTCTGTAACGCTGGATTATACTTTCCACCTCCACGAGTATACAAACTTCACAATAAACCCAAAATTTAGGTCCATGCGACAACTGCACTACAAAAGCAGCAGTTTTCATGTGCGTTAAATGTCGATCTACTGCACATGTATAAAACAGAAAAACCTAAAAAGTATATATCACCCTGTTTCCACATAGCTTTGTGTATGCATGCAAGTCAACCAGTAGTCCATTAATTCCTATGGGAGTCTCCACTATCTTACCAAAACTCCCTTTCCTGTTTTTTCCGCTCCACAATTCGCCATAAGTACATTAAAAATTGGATTTTAGAGAGACCGCACTGCTAGTCAATAGGTTGGAAACACTAATTAGCAGTTGCTTGACCTAGTTGGCCGATTGTGTAAATGTATAGTTAAAAAAACTAGTTTAGCTAGTTTAACACACGATAGCTTTGTAATGCGCAGAGTGATTCATATGTCTATTAATGAAATATCTCACCAAACAGGCTCCACACCTGGCAGGTCAACCTATTAACTTATTCACCACCATGCATCATTGGTGCGTGTTGCATAAAACTGGATGGTAAAAATGGATAAAATTAGCCTCTCTACGTGGCTGCAGTAAAGTCTACATGCACTGAACACCAGGGGGCGTAATTTGCGTCTTATACAGAATTACGAACGACAAACAAAGCTGTGTGGAGACGATGTGTTAAACTTTACGTATATGCGATTACTTAAGGGCCTGCTAGGGTCGACGAAATTTAATTTAGTCATTGTCCCGAGCCTGCAAAAGTCCCCGCATACCTTTCCACAGCACAGCAGTACTCGTGTATGCTTGGTATACATTGATACAGCCTACTGTGCATGAATGCAACAGAGTCTTCCAAGCAAACCTCTATAAAAGCAGCATAAAAGCAACTGCTACGCGTCCATTGGGGTGTCAACAGAGTGTAATCAAGGCTTAAGGAACAGCATCTGTCTGCTTGCTGTGGATGTTATTTATAGCACAATTGATTTACAGATGTTCACAGCTTTTACTGACTTTGCTGAAATGTAATAAACACTCTAACGTTCCAAACGGGGAGTGATTAACTGAGCAGCTAATCAAACATCGAATTAAACAAGAGTGTAAATTCTCGATTTCCAAGCAACATGTGGTGTCACAATAGTTTGTCCCATTCGTTTTTCTATACTATTTATAGTCGTCACACTCTCAGGCGTTAGATGTGATGTTGGTTCAGTCTATGAGGCCTCCATAAATCTGTCAGGAGAGTCGTCATGCCTCCACATGTCCAGACTTTCCCACGTTTCATTCTGCTCAGTATGCAAAACTAATGTTGACATCAGCTATGAAGGACCATCAGATAATAATTCAACCTGTATTTTGAGAGCACTGTTTGTGTATTGTACAATGTAGTTAATTAAAAGAGATCAAATGACAACAAACATGGCAGTATTAGCTGTTTATTTAGGTATGTACCCAGAATGAAAATAACAAAGTGATCATGTTAAGATGTTATGAGAGAGATGAGATGTGCAACAGGAAGCGTAAAGTGGCTTTATTGCTGTCAGAACCATGCTAGCAGTTCCCCCTGTTTCCAGTCTTTATGCTAAGCTAACTGACTGCTTGCTGTAGGCTTTATATTTAGCGTAAAGAATGACATCAATCTTCTCATCTAACTCTTGTCTAGAAAGAGAATAAGCATATTTCCTAATGTCAAACACTGTTGTCATCATTATTTCTCTATAAAGCTCTATAAAGTTTATTTTTTCTTAAGATAATAGTCCTTGCACATCTTTTATTTTCCCTGGGATCCATTCTTTTTCTCACCCTTTAAATGTGTGAAAACCCTGGTTAATAAAAACACTAATGAAAGCTTTAGAATAAAGTGTCAACTTTGCCCCCCAGAACATCCTTATTTCCGGATCTTTTGTATCTGAGTCTTCTTGAGTTATTACAGAAATAATGGCTTGCCCTCCGGGGCACGTCTAGATTCATATTTGCTGCTACCATCCTGTTATTGCTCGGGGAAAGGTCTGTCACCAGTGTTTACCGTTGCCCTTTAATGCTCACCCTTTGTAGCTGTTAAGCTGAATCTAATGAGATTTTCATAGCCTCCTCTAAACCGGGCAAACAGAGATTGAGGTTATTGATGAAGCTGTCTCTCTGGATTGCAGTACAGTCCTTGGCCGCCTCCTGGAACCAAACGCTGAGCAATGCCACGAGCCAGTGGAGCGGTGAGTTGGACACATTACTCTTCTCCAATGTGTAAAAACTGATTCCCCACACGCAAAGTAGAGTTGTTGTGGAAAACCCCACACGGGGAACAAGTTTGATGTGAACACAGATTATGAGGACTAACATCAAAGACAAGAACAATGCTGGAAATAGACTTGGAGTCGTGCCACAGGAGACGACGCTCGGCTCAGCTCACCAAAGCGCAGGAGTAATCATTAAAACCTGAGTACACAAACAGCTTATTCAGCTCCACAATTTATCGCCCAGATCACTGGAGCATTGTCAGAATTTCACCCCGGCTATATGTAGTCCTGCGCCACGCCGGGAATGTATGCACGTCTGCGTCTGACATTTCTGTCCACCCTGTTCCAGGCTCGGGAATCTACTGTGACACCTCCATCGACGGCATTGGCACCTGCTGGCCCAGGAGCAGCGCCGGCCAGATGGTGTCACGACCCTGTCCAGAGATGTTTTACGGTGTCCGATACAACACCACGAGTAAGTCCACC
>OMNN01019317.1:0-18885 GCA_900302755.1 Chromis chromis
TTCAAATAATTGTTTGAACAGATGAATGTGGAACCTTCAGGCATCTGGAAATTGTACCCAAGGATGAACCAGACTTGTGGAGGTCCACAGTTCTCTTCCTGATATCTTGGATGATTTCTTTAGATTTTCCCATGATGTCACACAAGGAAGCAGTGTGTTTGAGGTGTGCCTTAAAATACATCCACAGGTGTGCCCCCAAATTTATTCAAATGTTGTCAATTAACCTATCAAAAGCTTCTGAAGCCATGACATCATCATCTGGGCTTTCTTAAATAGTTTGAAAACACAGTAATCTTAGTGTATGTAAACTTTTGACCTTGAAGAAAGTAATAAAAATATCTCTCTAAAATTCTCTCTCTCATTATTCTGGCATTTAGCAAATAGAAATAATTTTGGTAATCCTAACTGACCTAAAACAGGAAAGGTTTAGTCTGATTGAATGTCAGACAATGAGAAACAAATGGTTATGTGTCTTTTTATGCAGTGTATGTAAACTTCTGGTTTCCACTGTATATAAAAAGAGTGCATCCCATTAAATACTAACAAACACTAAAACTGCATTCATAACTGATGACTTTAGTTTGTGTATAATAACTGCTGTTCAGCAGCAACCACATTAACTGCATCTTCTTTTTTGCTCCAGTGATATTAAGCTCTTTTACCAGCACAAGCTAGAGAACTTTGCATGGCAGAAGAGATTCAAGCTACAACACCACTAATGCATCTTGATCCAGAGCACTTCTCAAGGTGTCCTGTCCGGTTCTGCATGTATTTCTGAACATTCTTGCTCACATTCCTGCTCCTACACGTCAGTCTTGGTCCTTTATTAAGTTTTTGTGTGTCTTTGCAGGCTGAAGCCAGACATTTGGCTGGCCAGGCAGGCAATTTGGAGAGGCAGTGCTCCCGTCTGGAGAGGGACCTGGAGGAGGGCTCCCGCCGGCTGGCCATGGCCCACAATGAGATCCGGCGCTTAACTGATGAGCTGGAGTCTGCTCATTTGACCCAAAGAACGTATGGTGAGAGATATTAATCAGCCGCTAATTAGGAGACTGTCATTCCTAAAGTGATTTCTCATGGTGATTACACAGCTATTACAACTATCTCAGTGTTTTCTGTATTTCCTTTTATCCCTCAACCAATCAGCCATGACTACTGGAAAAGAAAACACCTCAGACTTTCAGCACAGTCCCTAATAAATAATGTATACTACTGATGTTCTGAAGTTATTTTACCATCATACAACACCCAGACAGCCTCTGAACCAAACTTGAATCTTTGCTCCTCTAATAAGAAGAGGAAACTTTGTAGATAGTGCTGTGAAAGTGCGATTATTCTAGCATCTGTGTTTTTCAGAGCCTGAGCTGGAGTCGGCACAGCAGGAGGTGGAGCAGCTCAGACAAGAAGTAGAAAAACTGAAGAAATATGGTGAGAAATGTTTTTTATATTCAACTGTATTCTGGGGGCTGAATTGCCCAAAGTCAGTGGATGTGTGTGGAATGTAAAAGAAGGAGCAGAGCTGTGTTTCAGTCTCCGCACGGCTCAGATCAATTTTCCGTATACATGCTTCATTATATATGAACGGTTCAATATTCCTGCACATGCTGGGTGGGAGTCTGGTTGTTGTTGTATTACAATAAAATTTCCTCCAGGAGTTACTGCAGCTCAGCAAGGACGCCCTGTTCAAGAAACACAAAGAAGAGATTTTGTACTTAAAACACAGTCAGTTGAGCTTCAGATATACGTTTGAATATAGTTTAGCACAGACTGTACATTTCGTCCCCCATAACTTTCACTGGAAACATGTTAATTAGGGATCTCTTATTTTCAAGTGTGACCATGAGCAGTGGTTACAGCAGGTAGTGCAGAAAAAAAAATGTGAACCCATCTTTTAAAATATATACAAAAGAACCTTCAAAGTGTTAAAATCCATCACTGACTCACTGACAAGAATGCATAAGTGAAATCCTTTAACATGTGTTATTTATAATGTGATGAGTAGGTGATCTGACTTTATTTCAAAAGAAATGGTGGAACTGAGAAAAGCCAAAGAGCTGAATGATCGTCTGGACCTTGAGATCAGGGCCTTGAGGAACAGAGTACGCTCCCTGGATGCTGAGAAAAGCTCCCTGCAGCAGACGGTAAGATACGTGCTGGAGGATGGTTATTTACTATAATATAATGTACAATATAACAAACACTCCTCACAGAACCCGAACATCATGGTGAAAAAGCACTGCACCAAAGAATATCAAATACTTGAAATAACAGATAAAGAATACATTCATAAATAAGACTCCTCACACTTCACTCTAATTGTTGCTTTAAGCTGGTCAGTCACCATAAATCATTTGAAGGCGGTCACTGTCATAAAAACTTGTACCTTTTGGGAACATTCTAGCTAACTGTCTGTGAGAGCTGTGACTGTACAGCATTTATTTGGAGTCTGAATACACAGTGTAGACATGATCAATAGTGCAACCAACCAACCCATACTGCTGTTAACCACACAGCTTTCCTGTTCACTCAACCAGGGCATGACGAACAATGTACAAATGACACCCCTGTGCCTAGAACAGCTAACCATGGTTTGATGATGTAGTGTGAAAAGCCTTGTGAGAAAGAAAATGTTTCATGTGTATTGTAAATGTTGGCCACAGTCTGACACTCATGATTGTATTTTTGGTTTAGGTGTGTTTTAAAGTGCCTCTCCGGCCGTTGGTTTAACCCCTAAAAACTCATCTGTGTGAATCAAAGTTGCATATTTAGAAGTTTTTTCCCCACAAAAATTATCCTTTCCTGCCTTAAAATTACTTTAATGTAACTCAACACTGTTGCTTCCTTTAGAAAGGGCAGATCTATGAAGTCCCTGCCTCTCTCTCCACCCAACCCTCCCCACTCGTGGCACCTCGAGCACACCAGCTCACCTACGACTCTGTTTAAACACTGTAAAACTGGTCTACACAGGGCACCCCGATAGCCTAATGGTTATGTCGCCAGACCCAAGTGCTGAGGTGTAGCGACTGTCCCAGGTTTGATTCCGACCTTGGGTGTTTACTGCATGTCCTTCCCATCTCTCTCCCATTTCCGACTCTATCCACTGTCCTATCCAAAAAAGGCAAAAAATAAATCTTTAAAAAAACCCAACTAGTCTACACTACACAATGGCATGGTGTAATATTAGAGTGATTCAGCGATACACATTTAAAAAGGAAACCCTTTCGGAGGAATAACAATTATACAGAAAGTCGCACCCTGCAGGTTGAAGAATTGGCTCCTCAGGTTTGTTGCATATGAAACCCTGGAAGTTTGAATCCATGTTTTTAGGGCTATCATTGTTACCCTGCAGTTTTAAGGTGGAAATATTCATTTTCCGCATTTTATTTTACCCACAATGTGTCTTCTAGGATATAAATTCTAAAGCAAATGAAACATCAATCAATTTATTAGAAAATAATTGGCACTATGAGAAGGATTTGTATTTAGCAGTTGGTAAGCAATGGGTTGAAATCTGGGCAAATATAGTTAAGGTCTCTTTAGAGAGTATTGTTGCGCATGTGAGAAAGTCTTTTTAGAGTCTTTTTAGGCACTAGAGGGAGCTGCATGAACTGCCTCGTGTTACCTGAGTCGACATCAGAGAGAGGTAAACTTCTATAGCCCGCTCCTCATCTCTGCTTGAGAATAGCAGCTCAAGGCAACAATAACCACTACTGGCTTATGTCACCCAATTCTATGACTGAATGGTCGGGGAGTGGGTTGCATTGTGGGAAATGTAGGTATCAGGGTTTTAACAATGCAAAAGAGTGTGGAAGAAAAATGGTGGCATCTCTGCTTCTGTTGCATTAGTTTGATGGAGAGTAGAACAAAAACAACAACTAGTGGGTTCATCAGTCAGCTAATCAACAACGATTGAATTGAATACCAGCTCGTCTTTTAAAGTAAAAATTAGAAAATGTCACAGGTTCAGCCTCTGAAATCGGAAGACATTTATAACAGTAGACTGAAAATCTTTGGGTTTTGGTTTCATGTTTGGACAAAACAAGACGCTTGACTAATTTTGTTTATTTACTCTGTTACAGACCAAATAAAGGTTTAGACAGCGATTCTAATCCATACAGTTTTTGTCGAATGCATTAAAAATCTCCTCACAGTTTCCCATCTGTTCATTCTAAATGGGAAATAACACAACACTATGCACAATACTAGCAGCTGGATAGTTCAGTGAGTAACACCCCAGACCTTGCCATGGGAGATCGGTGGTTCAAATCCCGGTCAGGGCGCAGGTATCCAGTAAGGACCCTTAGGCAAGGTCCTTAATGCTACCTGTGTAGCTTTGGATAAAAAGTGTCTGCTAAATGAAATTATAACCTTGTAACACTATTGCAGTGTTCACGTTTTAGCTCATGCTGGTGCACAGGACAATGGTGGGAAGGAAATATAGTGGAAAGAGGATAGTGAGAGCGAGAGAGACAGTAAACCTGGGGTCAATTTCAACAGTTTTCTCCAGAATCAATCACATTCCACTTTCAGTTGGTTAAACACGAAAATAATTAGCAGATATAATCAATAATTAACATAAGAATGTGTTGCAGCCAGACTTCACTATAATTGTGTTTGTCTCAGGTGGTGTCTCTGCAAGAGGAGCTGGAGAAGCTGGGGCAGGCTGTGCAGGAGCAGCAGCAGCACCTGAATGTGCAGGTTCAGGCCCCAGAGCTAACTGAAGTAAGTCTCTTTGTTAAAACATTAAACTGTGAAGGAGTAGTCATGTCTTCAGGAGCTACAGTACAGTGCAGTCTGTTCGAAGTCAAGCAATGGTTGAAATTGCGAGGAGTCATTTCATCTCAAATCATCAAATTTTTAGAACAATTTCTGCTTGTCTGCTCGACATCTTTCATAACTGAATAACGAGAAATAACAAGTTGTACCACAAAACTAAAATATTGCTAGATAGCCCATTCCAAGGAGGGTTCTTGGATTTAAAAAAAGTTCTCAAACTATAACTAAGAAAGGCTTTTATCTTTAATAGTCCCTGAGATGTCGTCATCCAAACATAGCCTCAAACTTTAGTGTGTGAAAAAAACGTGCTTGAAGTGGTGAGAAGGGCAATTTAAAAAACAAAAAGTTACCTTGGAAAGTATTTGATACATACATGTAAATTTCACAGATACTATTTTAAATAGCCATAGTTTATGTTAAAATAAGTTTCAAGAAAATCAGAGAGCAGAAAGCCCTTAATGATTTGAGATGGAATAACCCACAGTCTACTTTTATGCTTTAACTGTACAGTATTTACTAGTGTTGACTAGCAACGGTTTTCAAATCAAAGAATGTCAGAATGATCATGTAAACACATGACAAAAGGTGATCGTTGCTCAGACCAAAAGCCTTTTGTTAAGGGAGGATGTAGTTCCTGAATAAATAATATGACCTCAGTAGGTTTGCAAATGAGTGTTGTTTATCTTGCAGAGGCCTCGAATGAATACAAAGCTAAAGGGGAAAAGATGCAACAGCTTTTTGGCAGCGCAACTATAATTGACTTTGAACAGCTTTATTAATGTTGACTGTAGTTAAAGATACAGATACAGTATATGATGCTTTTGATCATTCCTGTTTCTCTATGTTTTTCTCAGGTTGTATCTCTGCAGAATAAAGTAGAGCAGCTGGAGTCGGCCCTGAAGCAGCAGCAGCAACTACTTGATGTGCAAGTTCAGGCCAACAAGGACAATGGATTAGCCAAAGTAAAAGCAGTAATAGTCACACTATACGGATATCTGAACATCAGATCTGGTTCTGAAACAGTCTGCCCATCCTACAGTCATTCTTTTGTCTCTGAGTAGATGCTAAACTGTGGAACAATACACAGTACAGGCTGGTTGAGAAAAGTTTCCCCTGTAAATCATAACCAGAAACGTCTTGTTGTAATCCTTCAAATTGACACATTAGAGATGCTTGTGTATGTAAAATGTAGCATCTTGTTTGTTTTTTTTGTTTTTTTTTCCAGGCTCAAGCAGCAGAGCTGGAACAGAGCAATAAGACCTACAGAAATTTGCAAGAGAAACTCGCTGCAGAGACCAGACACCGTTTAGAAAAAGAAGAAGTTGTAAGTTGATACAAACAGGAACAGTATATGGGGAAACTTTTTACTGGTTCTAATTAAAGTATTTGTTCACCTGTCAAACCTGTACTGTAGCTTTGTGGCCCTGGTGGTTTATGCCAGATCTTTACCGTACAAATGAATGTGTCAAATTTGATTTGAAGCATAGTCCAAGTCCATGTGCTTGGAGACAAGACACTTACAGTTTTGAAACATTATAGGAAAATGTCATGCACCTTCTGAAACTCTAAACAATGTGAGATTAAATTGTAAAGACTAAATTGTGTTACTAAACCTGCCTGACTAAATTGGAGGCTGTTGTGGGACTGAGATATTTAGCAGTGTAGACATTTGTCAATATCCACTTCTTTAATTGTGGTTCTCTACTGTGTATAAATGTGTGTAAAAATCTTGAGAAACACTGAATTACTTGAGCTGAGTACAGTCAAACTGAAAGAGACTGAGTACTTGAAAATAACCACCCACTGGAAGCGTTGGTGCCTGTATTATCAAATGTAAAAACTCCCAGTCAGACCTCTAAAGTGAATTGTAAATGTAGACCCTGTGCCAGCGCACACATTTGCTAACTACGTTGATCTGCGTACTGTTGTCTCAGGTTGAATCTCTGCAGAAGGAGGTGAAGCAGCTGGAGTCGGTCCTGCAGGAGCAGCAGCAGCAGCTCGTCACTGTGCAGGTTCAGGTTGACCGAGCCAATGAGTTGGCTAAAGTATGTCATCTGTCATCAAGCATAAACTTCCATCACTAGTCAAACAATGCTGACCCAGGCTTTGAGAAAATGAAATGAAGCTGTGTCTGAATCTTTTAATGTTTCCAGTCCGGGGCATCTGAGCTGATTCAGAGCAATCAGACCTGCAGAGATTTACAAAACAAACTCGGTGCTCATGTGAAATCCCTTTTGGAGAAGGAGTCAGAAGTGAGTGAATCAGTTAGTTAAAAGAATATGGAGAGGTTTCTAATAATTACAATTATGTTTCATTTTTAATAGATATGCACTGTAAGGACTTTTGTTTCTGATTACTCGATGTCAAAAAAAATTTTTCCCTTCAGATACGTTCTCTTCGACAGCAGCTGGACGATGCTGTAGCTAAAAACTGCACTAAAGAAAACAACCTCCAGGATCAAAAGTAAGATATTCGATCCCTGTACCTTCCAGCTGCATAATGCATGTGCATGCCACTTCTCAAGTTTGCAACAAGATATACCTAAAGTGAGACTTTATGGATGTGTCCATGTCTGTGTTTAAAGGCTGTTGAAGCACAAAAAGGCAGATTCACAACCTTGTGAAAACACTCACTGTCAGCTGGAAGACTCGTTTTCGACACAAGACAAAGAGCTACAGACACAGCTGTACAAAGAAGACACACTAAATAAGGTCATTAACAGTCCATGGATTATGTCTGCTTATATATTTTAATTTACTGTCATTTTTTAGTACAACTGTTTGCCAGTACTGAAAGGGCAAAACTATTGACATCCATGTGTTCAGTTCAAAGAAAAAAGGTCTCAATGTCCCAGAACACACAAAATATAATCCTATACAACCAAACCGCAGTTCTGTTCTGACTCTGGGAACAAACATTTTAAACTTTTGCAATGCTAACTTGGTTAAGTTTAAGCACCAAAACTACTCTATTAGGTTTAGGAAAATATCATGGTTTAGGTTAAAATATGGCCCTTTCACAACATATTTAAAGCGTCTCCTCCATTTTCTGAGTTACCAACATTTAATATATAATTGAGTTTAGTTGTATAGGAATTATACAACACATGATGACGTGTTGTAAATATGCGCTATATTAATAAAATTGAATTGAATTGAACATTTTCAGGATATGGGGCTGGCCAGGTAGTGGAAAAACTGTAAACACTGAAACAATGTCTGTTACTGATGTTTTCATTTTGGACTGTAGGAGCATCCTGATTATCAAGAAGTAATGAAGACTCTGTTGTCCACCCAAGAAGAGTGTGAGACACTTAAGAAGGAGATCTGCGAAACTCTGAAATGCCTCGACAAAGAACGAAGGTCATTTTAAACTATCCATATCTTATATTTAAACCATACAAATTACAAAACACAATATGTTAGCTTTTTAGGGCACTAATAATTCTATCCTGTTTGAGCTAACACAGCTGACTTCTCTTTATCTTGTAGGAACACTGACAATAAATGACAGTGGACCTTTCAAGTAAAATAAAATCCACTGCACAGTATAACATTTGGCTTTATTTTGCCAGAGTGAAATCAGCCTTTTATATCTAAGACTGACTTGATGAATCACACGTTTCCATGTGCTTGCAGTAAATACCACGAGATGAAGGAAAAACAAAAGGCCAAACTGTGTCGAGCCAAGCAGAAATTTAATGACGAAACCACGTGGCGTGATGAGAAGATAAACAGTCTGGAGAGAGAATTGTCCTTGTGTTCCCATTCAGTAACAAAGGTGAGGCTGCAGCTATTTCCACTATTTCTACCTGTGTGAGGTTTACTGCTTGTTTTCCTTCTGTGGCTACACTATGTTCATATACTGACTCAGTGGCCACAGTAACAGGCTGTGAAGGGCAAAGTTCAAATGTACTGAATGACTAAATCGCTTCAATGGGAAGAAATTACTGAGTTACTGACTCATAGGTAATGTGTTCTCAAGACGGTACTCAAGTGTAAGAGCAGAGAAGGTTAATTATGCTGGGTTTTTTTTGTCCCAGGAGAAAGAGCTTGTTATTAGCATAACTGTTGAAAATGAGAAGCTACTTTCTGAGAGGAGGAGGCTTCTACAGCAGCTCGATGAGGAGGAACACAACAAGAAGGACAGTAATCTAACAGCGTCTTTGTCCAAATGCAGGTATTGAAATTATTAAAATTCAGTACATGATAAAAACATCTAGTCCGTATGTTATGTTTGAAGGAAATGGCTGAAGTAGTTTTTATGACTATATTTAATGAATGTGTGCATTGACAAAACTGTGACATTTGTTTTGATCTCAAGGGTGGATTTTTTAGAGATGGAAAACAAGAAACTGGAAAACAAAATATTCCACATGTCCAACCAGCTAGCTGTCCTGGAACGCAGCCTGCAGAATATTCAGTCACTTCAGTTTGCTGAGGTACCGGTCACCATGAAACCTGCTTCATCTTTATACGAATGCTGTGATCATAAAACTGATGTAGATTGCCTTATATACACTAGAAAATAAAACTGCTGGATGGATGACAATGTATAGATGTATAGATTGGCCTGAGTGTGTTGCCATAAGAAACTCAGACTTTTAATAAACACAGACACAGTGAATCTGTACTGATTTTGGACACACTCTTAGTATGTTGGCATGTTAACTGGTCAAATTACTATTGGGTTATTCCATCTGAAATCATCGGGGGCTTTCTGCTCGACCATTTCTGAGTTGCTTGAAAAGTTTAAATCAGAAAATTTGGGTATTTAAAATGGTATCTGTGAAATTTAGATTGATACGTCAAGTTCTTTTTGAGATATTTAAAAAAAAATTCCCCATTGACTCAATTTCAGCACATTTTTTCGCATATTGACATGTGAGGATGTTTGAACCACACTATCTCAGGAACTATGAAAGACAAAAGCCTAAAAATGTCAGTGTTATTTTTCATTGTGTCGTTGATTCTGAATCTGAGTTGAAATATGAAAAAAAATTTGAACCCGTCATGAAAAGTCCCATCTTTGGGGACACCTTAACTAAAAAAACAAAAAAACGGATAATGCAGAAGTCAACTAGTAATATTTTCTCCACATGTCATTGCAATTTCATGAATATCTTTATAAATATCCATATTTCATGCTATACAAATTTCAGGCAAATCAGAGATGGTCGAGCAGAAACCGTAAATGTGATGATTTGTGATGGAATGATCCTATCATAATTTCAAATTAAAGGATAAGATATTTTGTCATTGAAGTGTTGAACTAGGATCACCTGAGATACTATGATACAACCTCTGAGGACTATATGTCCACCAAATTTAATGTCAATACATTCAATATTTGCCTTGATAGTATATTCTGCACCAAACACTGAACAACCTGCACTGCTCTCTACAGTCACACTTTGCTAATCGCAGACAACAATCTAACAGAGAAAGCACTATTTATTTTAAACGTGATCTAACATTAATCTACCATATTTCTGTTTTGTTTGCTTAGGAACTGAAGAAAATATCAAATCACCTCCAGGTTTTTAAATCTCTGCCTGTGCAAACTTCAAGGTAGGTCTGATCTAGATTCAGAACTTGATCATTAGTAAATCTAGTAAAAATAAAACACCATCAAATATCTGTGAACTCTGTTTCCTCAGTGCGACATCGCCCGAGTCATCTGAAATTCAGGGCTCATTGGACAGTACACTTAGCGGTCCCATCAAGCAAGCAGATGCGACTCCTTCCCCTCACTGTTGCACCTCTGGGCCTTTGTGCCGACCAGCAGAGATGGGCTACCTGAACCTGACCTCCACACAGAGCCGCCCAGACCACCCTGCTCCCCCGGCCGCCCTCGGCAACTCTGAAAGTACACCTCCCTGAGATTTTCTATCTGCAACCTATATTGTACAGAAAATATTTTATTTGTAAGTTAAATTAATAAATAACAGAACAGAATTAAACTGAGTTTGTCGTCCATTAACACAAACTAATCAAACCGATCTGAATTAGTGTTCACAGGTAGATTTTACATCTATTTGTCAGCTTTGGTTTCACACTACTAAGCTACAGTTTATGTTTAATAAGAATGAGTAAGTTAATGAGAACTGAGCAATATAATGGGGCTCAATCATGCACCCAACACAACTGCTGCACAACTTGCAGCCAGGATCAGCCAGTGTCCTGTAATGAGGTCAGAAAGTTTCTTTAAAAATGCATTTCTTAAAACAACTTAAAAAACATATCTGGCACAAGGTGTTTAATCTCATATCTTGTATTTCTCCTTGAAAGACTCTTACAAATATATATTTAAAAAACAAACAATGCAATTACGGTTGCAGAAAAGCAATGAATGCAGGTATAAAAAAAATTCTCAACCAGTACAAATTGCTGCTTCAGGAATGCCACCCTTACATCTCCCACAAAGAGCTTAGCAATTCCCTGCACACATGATTTGCAAATCATCAATGTTATGCGCATTTGTAATTAAAATGTACAACATACTACAGTAATATGAGTATAGGAAAGAGTTTAAGTCATTATGAACATCACCAGTTGATTTAAAGTTCGAAATCTGGCAAGAGCTATTCAAAACTGACTTCAAGAACTGTTTAAAACACATGAATATAAAACAGAACAAGCAAATCAAACTTTCTTAATGACAAATTGACAATATAGCAAAGATGCAACCAGCAAAATTACTAGGAAAGTAAAAATAACATCTAGAATTAAATGCCATTACACAGCCAGAATTGTCTCGTCATCGTCAGTGCAAAATACAGAGTAAACAAATTCGAACATTCAAATAGTGATGATTTGACTTTCTAATCAACTGAGCCTAAAACCTGTGGTTAATGTTTCACAAATAATGTTGGTTTTTTTTGTTGTATCATATTTCATCAGTTCACAGGCTCCTACTCAAGCTTCTACAGGGCTCAAAAGCTGGACTAAACAGGGTTTGTTTTAACCCCCCACATTTTAACACTTAAAAAAAAAAAAAGCCCAAACATGACATCTGAAGTTCATAAAGGCTTATTATTGTGCACTTTACTTAAACACTGTGGATACAAATGAATAAAAAGCAAATTGCTTCCCAGAAAAGGAAAGACGAACGGGATCGAGTCATTTTACCAATTCATAGAAAATTCCCTGTCACCATTAATTATTTATACCACTGCAGCTTCAGGCTGTCCAAAAAAGGAGAATTCTGGGGAAGCTGGTGAACTAATACATACATGTAACTTTAATTGACTAGTGCAGACAGTTAATGTAATATAATAAAACAAAATAATCTAATAACATGACTACTTAAAGAGCCATGAAGCTACGCAATATGCCTTGTTGCAGCTTTCACTCCTCAGTCCATTTAAACACTTGTATCACATTGTACACAGGGGTGGTGAAGCAAACGTGGCATTTGCATAGTTTTACTACTGTTACTTTACCCGAGTACTACAAAGCAAACTTCTCTGTAAAGGCAGCTGGTTTGCGAAAGATGCGGTCATGACATTAGAAAAAAATCGACGCCTACAGATGAGTATACCAACTCTGCAAGAGAATGAAAACAATTAAAGGAGTTTGATTAAAGGAGCACGGGAACCTGGAAAATTCATATTCAGTCATATTTCACACCATTAATTAACTACAACGCAAAAATATTCAGCCCCCTTGGAAGTTTTTCCCTTTTATTGCTTTTCCACATTGAGTCGTGGTCAATTTAATTGAGCTTTTTGACGAGAATTCACATTAAAAAAGACATTCCTACAAAGTGATGTCAAATAATTAAACATAAAATGTGAAATAAGTGATTGCATAAGTATTCACCCTTTAAAGTGACTCACCTTATTCAACACAGGTGCAGCCATGTGCTGCTAAAAGTCACACAATTAGTGAAATAAAGATCATCTGAGTGCAGTGAATGTGCCCCCAGTGATAGTAGTAGTAATCAGACATCTGTATCTGGATGGTCCAATACTCCCAGCTATAGCTACACCACAAGGACAAATGAACATTTCAAGCAACTTCATGAGAAGGTTACTGAAATGATTAGTCAGGGAATGGATACAATAAAATATTGAAGTTGGTGAATATTACTTAGAGTACAATTAAATTCATCATTAAGAAATGCAATGAATGTATAATGTATTAATATGGCACAAAAACTGAGTGACCGCACAAGAAATAAAATAGTGAAGGATGCCACCAAGACACCTATGACTCCTGATGAGATCAAATCTGAGCTTTTTGGCTATCTGACTATGTTGGCGGTCACCAAACACTGCACATTATCACAAACACATCATCACCACCATGAAGCATGGTGGTGGCAGCATCATGATGTGGGGATGCCTCTTGGCCTGGAAGATGTGTAAAGGTAGAAGATAGAAGAATAAGTGCAGCAAGTATAATAAAATCCTGAAGGAAAACCTGACAAAAGAAAACATTTGACTAGGGAGATTTGTTTTGCAGCAAGACAATGACCTGACGTATACAGTCATGACTACACAGAACTGGTTTCAACAACAAGGTGAATGTTATGGAGTGACCGAGTCAAAGCCCAGACCTTAATCCAATTTGGAATTTGTGGCTGGGCTTGAAAAGGGGCTCTTAACTCATTATCCCTGTGCGACAGTTTGCAAAGAACTAGGTAAAATGCGTCCAGATGTGCAAGGCTGACTGAGGCAGAGGAGTAATTGTGGCCAAAGGGAGATGAAACTTACTCACTTATTTTACGTTTTATTTTGTAATTGATTGACATTCATTTGTAGAAATCTGTTTTCCCTTAGACATGAAAGAGTCTTTTTTTTTTTTTAATTGTCAAAAAGCCAAATTATGTTAACCATGATTTAGTGTTTAAAAGCAACAAAAGGAGAAAACTTCCAAAGGGGGTGAATGCTGTTTAGAGGTGCTGTTTATAGGCACTGTATAGTAGGCGATTTGGCACATTACTCCATGTGGAATTTTAAAACACACTAGGGTGTGCGCAGTGTATCATAATGTTTCGGTGCCCAAAGTAGTCGAGTGATTCGAATGTCACTTCTGTAGCCGATACTGTTGTCCCAGCAGTACTCTGGAGAAAGCACCCTGCTTGGTTTGTGAAGCCAGAAGTACTTGTTTAGATGACTCTCATCGTGCCACAAAGCCTCCACATTATTTCGTTTATCCTCCAGGATGTTTTGGTAGCAGGCCTCAGTCAGGGCTTTTACGTTTTTCCACAAGCCTCCAAAGACTGCAGCATGGTAGTAGAAATCTCCAGTTTCCATGTATGCTTTGGACTTTGGGTTCCTGTCATAGGTGAAGAACGTCTTTGGAACGTTGTAGTAGTAGGCATGGAGCAGAGCCACAGAGTCTCCCAGAGCCTCAGAACCAAATCTCCCAGAAAACACCTGATCCACATCGAAGCAGAAGATGTGCGTGCAGTGGTGGCGAATATCCGACTCTATCACATCTAATATCGCCTTCATTCGCATCATAGAGATGTCCTGCCACCTGGAGTGTCTTTCCACTTGGATCACTTTCAGGCTTCGCTTAGGACCAAGCTTGATTTCTGGCACTTTCTCTGGCATGTCTGTAAATACATAGTATGACACGGGCAAACCCAACATGAAGTGTTGCTCTGATGAGTTCAGGAAGGTCTCGAGGTATTCGTCCAGGTACCTTTGATGGTAGTGGAGACAAGAGTAGTTTCATGTTTTATTCTCCCATCTCAAAAGTTACCAGTTATGCATACATTCACTAAATGAATGGAAGATGAGATACCAGGGTGTATTTAGGGGTGGCAGCAGTTTACTGTAACACTCATTGTATTAATGTGAACACAAACCTGCCCACAGCAAACACAGTTAAAGCAACAGAGGATCCCTCCTTCTTGTGTACCTGGTCATAAAGATCAGGGTTAAATATCCCCTCCCAGATGATGGGAGCTTTCCAAGATGTGCATGTTTGGATGTCACGTCTAGACCTGAAACAGAGAAAGACTGTTAAACAAATGTATCAGGTTTCAGCTTGTGACTTCCGCAAATTCTGTAGTGAGTCATTTTTAGTAAGTATGTCACATGCTTTTTTTTAAAAATATTAAATTTCTTTAGTGGAATTCATTGTAATTTGTTTTTGTATTCTCTGAACCAGGCGTCTCTATACTACAGCTCAGGACGACAATCCACCATCCAACATGCACTAAATCAAACTACATCATACGTATCTCAAGTTCCACTCTTGTACTCTCATGCTGGGAGTGCACAAAGTGGAGGCAGAAAGTATCTGAAATTGTAATGATTTCTGAGACAAAGTACTGTTAAAAAATTAGATTTACTGAGGCGAAGAGACGTGGAACACGATAGCAAAATAATACGTAGCATTTTTGGATTATTCAATCTCAACTCAGAATCAGCTTTACTGACCAAGTATGTGAACTCATACAAGGAATTTGACTCTGGTGATTTATTTGCGCTCAAAGTACCAACACAAAATAAAATACATACATTTCAATAAGGGCAACAGGAAATTGAGTGCTTAACTCCTATATCTGTCTAATCTTTATTGATCCCCTTGGGGAAATTCCTTCTCTGCATTTGACCCATCCTATTCAAAGTTAACCTTAACTATACATACTAGGAGCAGTGGGCTGCCACACCAGTGGTGGTGACTGGGACAAGTGGTCGCTCTCACTTTCCCCACCTCAACCTCTTGCCAGTCCGGGGACTCGTACCGGCAACCCACCGGTGACAAGTTTGCTTCACAAACCACTAGGCCACCACTGCCCCTATATACACCCATAGATATGTGTAAAAGAGCAGGTTTAAAGTGAACCAGAGTTTTAGTGCAAAAATTACAGTGAACCAAGTTTAGTGCAAATACTTGAGGTTCTGTTTGAATAACAATATCTCAGGAACTAGTAAAGACAGAGGTCTGAAATGTTCTGTTTTTCTTCATGCCATTAATTTAGAATCTGCAATATTGGATAAGTGCTCTGAATATGGATGCGATAAATATGCAAAAAAACAAAAAGTCCTCATGAAAAGTCCCATGTTTGAGGCCACATTAACAAAAAACATTGATAACGCAGACTTTAACTAGTGACATTTTCTGAATCAGATATAATTGAGTGTCACAATAATACAAAACAAAACATAGAATACTTTTTAATATAAAATACTTGGTCACAAAAATGAAAAAGTTAGCTTCTTTCAACTTTGATTGAACAGGTATGACAAGCTGTACTGCAAAAACAAACACATTGCTAGATAGCCTAATTCAAGTAGAACAAAGTTCTGTAGTTTAAAAATGGTTCTTCAAATATAACTACCAAAAGGGCTCATAAGTTAAGTTCCTGAAATGTTGTCATCCAAACATAGCCTCAAATTTCAATATACAAATAAACATGCTAAAAGTAGGTTTATGGGCAATTTAAAAAGAAAAAAAACCTCAAAGTATTTGATGCATCAATCTAATATTTCATAGTTACGACTTTTAATAACCATAGTTTATGATAAAAAAAAGTTTCAAGCAAATCAGAGATGGTCGAGCAGAAAGCCCCTGATAATTTGAGATTTTTAGATATAACAACCCAACTATCTTGTGAAGTGAGGTGGGAAAGTGAGCGACAAGTGACCGCTTGTCCCAGTCACCACCACTGTGGGCCCTTGAGCAAGGCCCTTAACCCCTGACTGCTCCCTGGGCACTGCACCGCGGCAGCCCACTGCTCCTAGTATGTCAATCAATCAATCAAGCTTTATTTCTATAGCACCTTTCATACATCAAATGCAGCTCAAAGTGCTTTCCAAAATAAAATAAAATAAAAACATACAGAAATACACACATAAAAAGGAGAGAACCAGCCTCACCTTACCTGAAATCACTACTCCTAACTCTGCTTATCCTGTCATCCTGTCAGACACACCCAGGGAACTATGTAACCCTACCTTTTAAAGCTGCAAGCGACTGCTCCCAGAACAAAGAGTGAACCATTATCAGTTGAACAATGGATTTTGTATCCTCCCTGTTGTATTGCACTGCACTAGACTTCATTGTTTAATACCTCGAGGGCAATAGAATTACTAAGATAGGGCACCGATACAATAATGAAGCAAGTCCACCTACTTCACTTTATTTATTTGACAATTAGTTAGTGCTGACATTTTACTTTGCTCTATAACTGCCTTTATTTTGTCTTCATGTGTTTGATATCTCATTTATGTATACAAAAAAAAAAAAAAAAAAAATCAATCCATCCACCTAACCATCATTATTAGTAACAAATAAATTCTTCCTGGATCCTGTGTTTAAATGTGGACTCCACATCAGATGCTCTGTGAGCCAATGGCATTGATCATTTTATTTGTATTTTATTTTTACTCAGATAATTTTATCAATTGCATTTGCATGAAGCCTGTAATGTCATCAAACTGATAATGCAGCCGAGTTATAAATATTCAACCTCTGGATAATAGTGCTGTTTTCAAATCACTTATTGTTGTGTTACTGTTATTTTAAGTCGTCGCAAAGTGCAGTTAAGCCTTGATGAACTCAGTAATGATTTGCTTGAGCGATGATACAAATAATGTAAATCCTGCCTACATCCTGGTGCTTAAGCTGAGTATAAGCAAGACAAATAGAAAGAAGTTGTCTGTAATGCTACAAGGAGATGGAGATATTTTTCATTACAACTGTTTTTTAAAAACTATTTAAAAAAAACACCTCAACTTTAAAACTTGTGGTACAGCAGCAGACATTCCTGGGAGTGAAGGAGAGAGACTAATTTCTTCAAGGAGACTGAAAACAAACAAAGACTTATAGATGGAGCTGATGACGGGAACAAAAGTAGCTGTGTAAACAGATTGGGCGTCAAGGCTCAAAGAACACACAACAAGCAAAGACTTCTGGCCTAGAAACGCTGCTGCAGTCCATTATTGATAAAAAGGACAGAAATATTGATGTCAAAATGTGAGAAAAATTCTGGATAGACATGCAGAGTTTTGTGTGTCTATTTAACAGTGTGATGCGACTAAACTGAAGCAGTTTGGGTCCATTGATCAGCAACACATCTGTAAAAAGGTCATGAAGGAGCATCAGTGGAGGCGTTTTACTTCTGCAGAAACGGCTAAGGTTGATCCTGTGATTGGTGTTGTGCATTAGCAGCCAGTTTGGAGGTGCAACCCCCTGTTTCTCCTTTCATCGTCTCTTTCATAAAGCTTCATCCAGGAATGTAATGAGCAGAGTATGTGTTTTTTAAATGAAGCAGAATGTAGTGTGTAATCAATCAGTTTAGTTTTTACTGACTGTCGTTGTGCTGACTGTCTGAACAGCTTTGAAACAGGGAGACTCAGTGTTGCCTGAATCAAATTGTAAAAAGAAAAAAAGGGAGAAAGACGGAAGGAAATGCCAAATTATTCCTGTATGCAGATGAAACTACAAAAGTTTCCCACAACGTTCTGTGGTCAAACAGCGAGCGTTATCACCGAGGCACCTGTACAGCTCTGACTGTGGCTCATTTATTAACCAACCTTTGACCATTAACATGAGATTACGTATTTCTTATTCAAGTAGATGAAAGGCCTGTCCTTTCATAGCAGGTCTCAGGCATTGCAATTGAACATTTACAGTGACAGAACGTGACCTCAAGTGACTGGAGTGAAGCCAAGAACACAAACCTGCCATCAGTGAGCAAACATCTTTTCAAACACTTGGGATTGGCCACTTCTTTCTTTTTCTTTGCTTTGGTTTGCCTGAAAACCTGTGGCTGTTCAATATGTCAGACTGATTTTTGCTGGGTCTGGAGGGAAATGCTGAAATGTAAGTTCACTTGACATGAGTGGTGCAGGGCAACATCAAACTTCATGGTCTTACCAAAGGTCTAGGGTGGCATCGACACTGTTGTCTAGATTCAGCATCTTTCCACTTTCTAAAGAGCACTTATCCATGGGCAAGAGACCTATTAGAAATCTGACATCAAAAACATGTGACAGCGTTAAAAAAAATCATTCAATCGTATTTGCTGTGAAGCTCAAAAGTCCTGCAATAAATCAATGCTCAGTTTCTATTGAAGCTGTTTTCAAGAAAGGAGTCTTTCATGATGTAGTTCCTGGTGTCATTCAACTGTAATGTGATACACAGA
>OMNN01019317.1:18905-42236 GCA_900302755.1 Chromis chromis
GATACATAGACAGGTGTGCCTTTCAATTACCAAACATCATAAATGGTGTGGACAAAAAAAAAAAAAAACAGTCAGCAGTGTAATTCAACATTACTACAATCTACAACCAAATCCAAAATGTTACAAAATGATCCCACTGTTGAATCAACAAGGCTTTTCTGCAGGACTGTTGCATTACAGCCCGACTCTGGTAATTTAATACTGACTTGTTTTGCTGCTCACCTTAGAGATGGAGTAGTGAAGTAGTAAACACCGAGCATGATCGGGAAGCAGAGGACACATTTAAAAATACTCTTTGTCTTCTGAATGTATCTGCGGGAATCCGATTGAACAGCAAATGCTGAGCATTAATTCAAACAATTATGCAAGACCAAATGCTTCTGAGCATGTACGGCCATGTGTTATCATAGCGAAAACAATAAAGTTGGATTTTAAAACACATATAGTTACCCCATAGTTGAAAAAAGCCGGTGTTCAGTTTCAGTAGACCATGAGCAGTCTTTTCAAAGACAGTGAAAGCAGCTGGAGGTTCATGGATGAAACGGCAGACCTGAGATAAAAGGAGAAGGTGTGTTACAGCTTTTCTAAATGTATAGTGGCTCAAATTCACACACCTATAGGTAGGGCTGGAAATATGTTGGTGCCGATACAACACCTGACTTCTGTTAATTTGATTGTAATTTGAAATAAAAGAGTCAATAAAGGCTGTCAGTACAACTAAATCTCACCAAAACAGAGTTTAACAGTTCAGCAGTGAGGAGAGAAAACATGCAATTTATGCAAAATGTCCTATTTTGGAAATTAGACCAAACCTTATATCAATGACCTGTAAAGTTAATCATGTAAAATACTGTAAGCTAGCACGGTGGACAATAGATATTTTGTCACTAGAAGCAACAGTTTCCACAACTGAACAGTAATCAATAGGCTACAAATTACATTTTCTTTCTCCATTCTTTGCCTCCATTTCCTTTTCAATTGGCAGCGGTGCCAAAGTAATTTAATCAAAGTGGATTCATAAAGTGCTTTTATTACAGGTGAGTGCCGTTAAAAGGATTTCATAGATGATTGATGAAATAAGTGGTGACTAATCGAGTTCAACTACCTTATAAACTGGATAACATAGATTGGAAACACAAACCATACATATAAAACTGAATACAATGCAACAACACATATACGGCAAGATAACTGGTAAAATTTCTAATGTGACAGTTGCACTTTAAATTTCATACATTTAAACATGATGTTGAACAAGTGCATTCAGGTCTGACGCTGTCCCATAATTAAACTTTAGCTTTAGGCCAGTTGAAAGAGAAATTGATGTTATTGATTGAATATTCTTTGCAATAAATACATTATTTTCTAATCTGTGTTCTACTAGAAGCAGTTCCAGCCATGTTAAACTGAACTGACAACAAATCAGGACCAAACATAAAACCATTTTTATGCACTTCTGTATTGCTGACTGAATACACTTAGGTTCTGGTGGCAACACGATGCATAAAGTGTGCTCTACATTTAGCTGTGTAACTGCACAACTTCATTCAGTAGGATTAGTAACGTACAACTCAACAGGTTTGCGGATATAATATATTCAGCTGAGAATCTGTATCTGTAAATATATATTTACATCTTTTGCTTTTAGGTGTATTTTGTCTGCAGTCTTAAATTAACAACATTAATTCTTATCTAACATCAAATGTTCGTAGAAAAACAGTTGTATCATATTGCTCAGTATATCAAACAAAAGGCCATGTAAGTATGCTTTGTACAGGGAAGTGCGGTTTCAAACCAGACACAATGTGTTTTAAATTCAATTTCATTCTTAATTTACCACACATTCTTTCCTCTCTGCTTTTCAGATGGCCTACTACATTTTAAAAATAAAAATAAAAATAAAAAGTCTCTTTCAGTATTGTTTTTTTCTTCTTTTTTTTCAGTAATGCTCTAAAAATATTTTCATGGTGTTTCCTTCTTCTCTAAAGCTGGTTTAATGTTTCATCACCAACGTTTGTGTCGCACAGTCTAAGGTTTGTTCAAATGTTTAACAGAAATACGGTACATGCTGGAGATCAGTGTGTGACTAAATCTGGGAGCGCGCACCTTTGTGGCTAAATGAAATGTTAAGGAACCAAGAATTAGACAAATTCATCCTTTTTTTCGACTAAATGATATTAATAGTCTCATAAATTCCTCCTGGCATGGCAGACATGCACATGCCGAAACCGATAAGCTGCTCTCCAGTTAAATTAGAAACTTTTGAGGTTATCGTCTGTTGGTTTAGGAGGTCAGCAGTGTACATTATTCTCACTAAAACCAACTAAGCACATTTTAATTATACAGTTTCTTATTAAAAAAATTTTTCATTAAAAAAAAATTGTACCCACACAGCCTTAGAAATGCTTAAAACTGAGATGAAACGTGTTAATAACCTACTTGTGAGTGACTTGCAAGTATCCACAACTCGTCCAATGTATATCCACAGGCAGGTAATGTGCGCAAAGTTAATCCCGAGTGTCGCTGTGCCAAAACTGTGAAGATGCAGCCTCTCCAGGTGGCAACAAAAAAGGGAGTGGCCCCTTTCAGAGGTATTTACCTTAAAGGTAAAGCGGACAACACGGATGCTTCTTTGTGTACCCGTACTGCAGCAGAAAGTACCACTGTTGTGCCAATAGATATTTCTTTCCTCTCAAGTAACATGTGTCCTTGTTGAACCTGAACCTGAGTCATAAAGGAAATCAAGCTAAAGATGGAAAATAACATTTTGAAAAGTAAAATTTTCTTGGAGAAAAAAATAAATTCTACTGACTTTATATGCATAATCACTTAATTCAATAAAAGTGTCAGGACACCAGATGTGCAAAATGCATAAAACAGCATGTAGATTCACGACCATTCTTTTAATCCACGAGAACAGAAACGCATTTCTTTTGAGCTGTGAGCGCATCTTGTCCTGTTTATGTAAATCTGCATCATTGTGAAAGTGTGCTCACGTACACGAGCCTGGTTTCCAAAGTTGGACTGGCTGTAAACGCGTCTTTCTTCTTTCTTTACTTACATTTTTTTCCTGTTCTACCAGACAGTTGCTGGAAGTGACAGAAAAAGGATAAGCTGTCTTTACGCACGGCTGTGGCTGTTTACATCGCCTGCGGGATCATTTGTGCGTCACACAAAACAAACGATCAGTAACATTAGAGTTAACAGGTATTATCAGAAAATAGAGAGTTAAAGAAAACACTCAATAATAAAAACACAATCATTGAAATATGTTTACTAATATATCAACATGTCTGTTCTGAGGTATGTTTAATAAATTCCAGTGTATATGTGGTAATGTTTTTTTTTCTGTGCTTATGGAAAGGCAGTTTGTCACATCTTTTGTTTGTGTGACTATTAACATGTGTTCTGATGTGGAAAGTGTTTTAATGTCGCCATTAAGAGATATTTTCAGAAATATGAAATAAAAATGTTTTCTCAAAGTCTTTTTTTTAATCTCGCAGTTTGGATTTTCTGGCCTGCATTAGAATCCCACTGTCAGGTGAAATAAAGGCAGTGGACTGAACTGAGGGGACAAATCCTTTGATCTGTTTCCAACATGCAGATTTGAAACAAAAGGATGGCTAAAGGACACCAGCTGAGTGGTCTCTTTGATACTCGGTGTTTCAGGAAATCACAGCCAACCACCAGAGTGAGAAAATGTGTCAGGCTGCATGTAAATCTGTTGTTTCTTGTCCGTCAACCTCATTTTGCTTTGTGGGTGTTTGGTATAAATCAGAGCTCTTGGGGGGAAAAAATCTCACCTTTACTACACCTCACTACTGCTGGCTATCTTGCTTGTAAGAGTTCCCCACAGAAAACCCATATTAGAGCACAACTCTATAATGGATTAAACTGTCTGATTAACATCTTCATGCACATTGGGATTTCTAGAGGAGGTCTGCACAATTACTTCAAGTCCTCATGCCAGTTTTCCAGTCTTTTACAGCAATTGCACCATGCCACCCTGAAAGAAGTTTCCCAGCCATAATTCCTGCTGCACTTGCAGAAATAGGATGCTCTCTGCCCTCCTGTAGTTGCTGTTAGCTTGCCCCTGTTGGGGCTGCAACCAGCTTGAAGGGATTTATGGTAACCTGAGCTCTTTTTGTACCACCGTAGCCAGCTGTGCTCCTGTCAGTGCTGCTCACCGTTCACCATGAGGGACAGATTGTTTCCTTTTGCAGGCAACACATGATCTAGAAGTGAGAACGGCTGCTTCCACTTTACCTTCTCTGTCCTGAAGTGCCACAGAGCCACAAACACACTCTCTGCACCTCTCTGTTTGTTACAGTGTGAAGAAAAAATACTGGGTGTGCAAGAAGACGTTGCTAGTGAGAAAGTGTGTCTGAAGAGCAGTGCCAACTGAGTGCAAGAGCTGGTTTTCATGCATTGGCTCACTTAGTAGACCACAACTTACCAAAATTGATCTCACGCACCTGTTTACGATACTTGTGGACGGGATCTCAAGGGTACAGTTTATGAACCTAAGAGATGCAGCTCTGCTTTTTGCAGATGACGTGGCTCTGTTAGCTTCATCAGGCCTTGACGTTTGGTATGCACTGAGAATGCATACAGAATGAGAGTCAGTATCTGAGTCTGAGGTCATGGTCCTCTACTGAAAAACTAGTGGATTGCTCCATCTGGGTTGGAGGTGCGTTGCACCCTATACTGAGATATTTCAATTTGAAAACTTCCTTTTTCAAAAGCTCTTTTTTCAGATGTAATATTTGTCCAGTGACACTTTTATTTCCTAATGCCAGTTTGGGCTTCATACATTACAGGGCACAGTCTGGAGAAATTATAGTCACCTCTTTGTTTCAGTTTGATGCTTTTCTTCAGCGGTCAGAAAATATATTTGATCTCACATAAATGGCTCCATGTAAAAGAGTAAATAAGTATAACTTGGCACCAACAGGTCCTCTTTCACTAGCTCTAAACCAGTTTGTTCCATTGTCAACAGTAAGGTGAGAAACAAGATGAGTCACATTCAAGTTCACAGCTTCAAGTCACATTTCCTTATAAACATTTCCTTCTGGATCACCCAACCAGAGTGCCCCGGGTGTTGGACTGAGTTACCCAACACCTGTGGCACTGTGGCGCAGTGTGCCACCCAACACTGATAATCCAATCCAACACCTGTGACCCTATGCCTTAGTGTTGGACCTGTGTGACATTTTATTTGTAAGAACTCAGTGTTGCTTATCTTAACATTATTAACACAGACAAACAATACAAAGATAACAATTTGTATTGTTTGTCTGTTCTCCATCTGCTATCCTCCTATCCCCCACCCCCTTCATCCTCACTTTCACTCCAACTGGACGAGGCAGATGTCCGCCTTCCCTGAGCCTGGCTCTGTCGGAGGATTTTTTCCCTCCCCGTTAAAGGTTTTTTTTTTGTTCCTTCCCACCATCGCTGACTGCTTGCTCAAAGGGAATCCAAAGGCAACTTTGGATTGTTCAGTTCTCTGTTCTTTGTTTTAAATTTGTAAGGTCTTTACCTTACTATGTGAAGTGCTGTGAGATGACATATGTTGTTAATTGGCGCTATATAAATAAAATTGAGTAGAATTATTTTGCAGTAGTCATATTTTCGTCGTCACTGCATCAAACCAATGTCTGTGCTGCAGTTTTTTTTTTAGTAATGCTGTCCTCTGCTTGATTCCAAAGCATTAGTCATCTTATGTGTGAGAGAATTTAAGAAACTTTGCTTTGTTTACGTGCAGATAGGAAAACTAAGAAGAAAACCGAAATTATAGAACTATTTATTATAAAATGGGTTGACAGTTGATATAGTTTATTTACAGTATATATCATGCCATGACATAAAAGGCAAATGTAAAGTGAACAACAGAATGAACCCTAGAGTTGTAACAAAGTTAAGGCCTATATGCATATAAAATGGAAAAATATTCATTCATAAATCAATGGAAAAAATAATATTCAGAATGTTTTTTTCTTCCATTACACATTAGAGCTGAAAATCAAAAAGAGGAAGCTTATTGTTAATGTTTCTCTGGACAGTCTGCACATTGATGCTGTTGGTCTTCCACTGCATTTATTTGTGCACCTCATCAAATACAGATGGACAAATAAAAGTAAGAATCACAACTATGAATTTGGCAGGACAAATTAATGTGAATCAACATATTTTCGGTTTTAACGGAATTTTCTAAAAACACATTTTTGTTTTACTTGTAACAGTTTATTGAATGCAGAATCTCACATTCACTGCGTCACAGTTTAAATTCAGTTTCCAGTGGTTTTGAGGTTCACTTACTGTCTTGGTATGAAACACTTTAAATTAGTGCTCATTATTTGCACTTTTAAAACTTCACCAGAATAAATTTAGGACTAAGGGAATGCCTTGAACTCACGTTTCTAACACTGCAAAATATATAGAATTAAAAACACATCCATCCATCTGATCATGAGTCACTCATCCTGCTCAGAGTGTGGTTGGCAACAGGAAACTGTTGGAATAAAAATGTTGGAACATTATGAATGTGTGCATTTATGGCCACACGATTGATGAAACACTGACATGAGAAGTGGCACAATACACATGAATACACGTTATATAAGCATTCACCTTTATGTTAACTTGGCCATCCAGCTAATGGAAGACTAGTTCTGATGCAAATATATTTCTTTTTGCAAAGACTTGAGTAAAGAAAGTAAAGGACCGTATAAAAAAGACAAATTAATCCGTGGAACACAAAAAGTTCAAAAAGATTTTTCCATGTAGCTGCCTGGAGCAATACTTTTCTTCTGTGAAGTCACATAGAAAAAGAAATTTTAGGCCTGTAACGTTCAGGCCTGAAAGTGCTGAGAAATCATCTTTGGATGTCCCCGATAATACTATCTGGTCAGCAAGAAAGGAAGGGAGGATTTACTCGTCAAAAGAGCACCTCTTCACAAAATACTGGCAATCTGGCACATTTTTTGGAACCCGTTTATGGGTCGTGTGGTCCGTCAGGGGACGAGAGCGACGACATCACAGGAAAACGTCTCTGGTGGGAGGGCGGGAAACGGGTGAGGAGCTCAGATGAGGGAGATCCGTATAGGGATGGCGGGAGACTCTGTCCTGTGCTGAGGGGAGTGATGGGACACCACGTGTTCCACCACCGCGTGTTTAGACATGTGCTTCATAAGGTATGTCTCCTGCAAACAACAAGAAGAAAGTGAAACCTTAAGACTTATTCAATTTCAAAAATGCGACTCAACTTGGATTTTGAACTCACTGAGGTGTACGCCCGGCCGCACATGCTGCAGCAGTAGGCCTTGGCATTTTTGATGGCGTGTGCGGACAGGTGGATCTGCAGCGAGGCAGAGTCTGAGTAGGCACGGTAACAGTTGGAGCATTTGAAGGGCTTGTCTTTGTTGTGCTGCCTCTGGTGAGACTGCAGCAGGGGAAAAGAAAATATACAAAAACTAAGTGATCTTCAGGCAGAAGGCAAAAGAAATAACCTCATAGTCTGTCACAAAACTGAGCAGTGCAGGACTTGGTGGTAAAACAGGCAGAGGAGGAAAAACAGCTCAGGTTTACCTGCAGATTAGAAAGTTGAGTAAAAGCTTTTTCACATCCTGGATGGGCACATTTATACGGCCGATCGCCTGTGTGGATTCTGAAAAAACAAAAAAGGAGCCACTTGAAACAGGTCAGACAGCCAGATATCATTTTCTTGTGTGTAAATTTCATAATAATCCAAAATAAATTGATCTTCTCTTTATTAATTTTACAGTTTTGATGGCTAAAAATGCTTAAAGTTTATTCCAGTGTTACACATTTAATTCTTTTGAGTAGAATTGTATCTGCGAAGAGTTAAGCAGGAATGCTGGAAAGTACAAATGGAGTAAATGACCACATTGGATACAACAGCTTGAAACATCATCTCCTGCTGCTACAAGTTAACACTTTATTTAAAGGGTCAGTTCACTGTAAGTGCAAAAGAAATATATCAAATTCACGTATATATTAAGAAATAGTAAATTCCAGTGGTCTGATGCACAACAAAATATACTGAACTTATGCTCAGCATAGTTTTGGTGGTGTAGCGTAACAACACTTTACCATCTCAGATACTGGGATGGTGCCCCTACATTAACGAGTGCAATTTAACTGTGAAGTGTGGTTACTCTTTCAGAAGTCAGACCTGGTGTGCTGCTGCAGGTGGGAGAGCTGGCGAAAACATTTCTCACAGTAGGAACAGCGGTAGGGTTTGACGCCCAGGTGTATGCGCAGGTGCTGGGCCAGGTAGGACGCGTTTGCAAAGGACTTGGTGCAGTGAGGACACTTGTGAGCCTTCGCCTCTGTGTGCGTTTTGGAGTGAATCTGCATGTCTGACTTGGAGAAGAAGGTCAGCGGACAAACTTTACACCTGCATGAAGGAAACGGTGACACACAGAGAGAACACACATGAGGAAGCTGCAGAGAGAGACGAGTACACAGCTTACCGGTATGTTAAAATATACGTGGAGCAGCATGAGTGAACAATACAAAGTGTGGCCTATAAACCCCTTGTGGCTCTCTGAGTGACCTAGGATTGAATTTTTAGATGTTGCCATTTTGCCTATCTGCCAACTGTCTGCTCACTTTCAAAATGTCAAAAACATATGTACTGGTGCTGGAACATAGGAAATCATGCAAAATGCCACAAAATAGAAAGTTAGATATGCAACATAAGCAATATACTACTTCTAATGGGTGAAAAATTAGAAATAAATGGTCATATCAAACACAGAGATGGCACTGAAGCTGCATGCCTGTAAGCAGTATTCATAAAACTCTATATACCTTTTTTAAAATTAATTTTTGGCCTTTTCATGCCTTTATTAGAGAGAACAGGACAGTGGACAGAGTTCGAAATGGGAGAGAGTGTGGCAAAGGACATGCATTAAATGGCAGAGGTCGGACTCGAACCCGGCACAGTTGCTACGCCTCTGCACGTGGGTCACGCGACACAACCGCTAGACTATCGGGGCACACCATAAAACCCTAAAAAACGTCTTTTCTTACCTGTAGGTTTTTCCCTCTTTTGCAGTAATGGTGACGCAGGACTGATCGTGGCCCGAGGCGAGGATCGGGTAGGGTACCACCAAAAGAGAGGATCCGTTCTCCGCTTTGATCTTCTTGCGCCCTCGTTCCTCTTTTGGAGGAGGGCCGAGGAGCCCCACGAGGCCCCCGTTGTTCTTCCCAAGCTCCATCCCATGTCCGCCGGCTAACCCTGAGATGAGGTGAGGGGTAGGAGCTCCACCCACACGGCTGTGGCTGCTCGAGGTGGGCGTGGTGGGGGTGATGATCTCTGAGGTGTTGAGGTTGCCCGTTCTGGACGCCAACGCCACACCTGATGAAGTGAAGACGAGGACATGCCTGGAATGAGTTACATTTCTAAATGGCTCAAAAAGTAGAATTGCCATCTTGGTTTTTTTTAATTTTTTTTTATATATGGCTAAGACTGTCCAGACTCATATGATAAACACACAGATGATAAAATAACAGAAAAACCTGAACCCTTGACCTCTACAATGAGGTGATTCAGTTGCTCTGTTATAATCTGGGGGGCATTTTGCTAGCATGGTCCACTTGTCTGCTTAGAAGGAACGGTCATTGTAAATCAATACAAAACTACTCTGTGTGATCACTTTATCCATATTGCACGAGGCGTCACTGAATGGTTTGATAAGTATTAAAATGATGTGAATTAAATGCGATGGCCTTCGCAGTCATAAGATCTGAACCAACTTGAACACCTATGAGGGATTTGGACTGACATGTTAAACAGCACTCTTCACCATCATCACCAAAACACTGAATGAGAGAATATAGTTTGGAAGAATGGTGTTCATCCCTTCAGTAGAGTTCCAGAGACTTGGAGAATCGTTGCCAATGAAGCTGTTCTGGTTGCCTGTGGTGGAACAACACCTCACTAAGACACTGTATATTCTTTTTCTTTATTTTGTCACTTGCTTCTATCTCTATATCTCTATTGAGAGCAACAAAAACAGTCAAAATCTTTGCATGTGTTCACTTCACATGCTTAGTCAGTTCAAGGTGAGCACCCAAAATTAGCGTCACCAGTTCAGTAACTGGTTAAAAGTATAACACAGTCACAATCTCTCCCTCTGCTCCCGAGTTAAATAAAGGCCAGAAAAGATGTTTTTGCAACACAATATAATGTGACAGTGATGTTGACCTTTGACCTTATGGATATAAAATGTTATCATTTTATACTATTGGAAATTTTTTTTGTGTGAAATCTTGTCATAACTAGCAGATGGATTCTGAAATTATGACTTTTCACTTTCAACCAAATTTGAATCAGTTCATCCTTGAGTCCAAGTGAAAGCTGAAGAAATTCCCTCAAGGCGTTTCTGATATAACATGTTCATGGTAATGGCAGATACAGACAGAGGGACGGACAACCTGAAGACAAACAAAAAGAAAACTGACAGAAAGCCTGAAAATTTGTTCATCTCATGTGGACAGATTAGAGAAATATGCCAGAATGATGCATTTCAATGCAACTCTATAGATTAAGATGTAAATTGAAATTCAGCTTGTGGATGAATTTGTCAAGAATTGTCAGCCGTTACATCTTTTTAGTTCACCACTTCCGATGTAAAACATACCAATCTGATTTATGTGAGTATTGACATTTTACTTAATTGTTTGATTCATTAATCTGCTTATCAATATATACAGAACAGGACCTAGACAAAGTCAATGGGAAATACTTGGTAAAAGTACATGAGCTAAAAGTGACATGGGTATGATTACACATTCCTATAAATAAGGGATGTAAAAAGTGTTTTCAGCATTTATCAGTCAAAACATCTATACTCAAATTACAGAAACTAATCCAAGCATTCACTGCTAAGGAAGTTACCATCATTGTATCTGTGTTGTTATAGCGTTACCAGAGCTTCTGAGTTGTGCAATGTTTCCACTGTATTGTTGTTCATCTTTCCACGAAATGATCACAACACGACTGAACCTGTGCATAGTTGCTGCAATCTTCATGATGGTAAGAACTGCCTCTCTGAAGGCTCAGGTATTCAGTCATTTTCAGCATCATGGGGAAAAATTTTATAAAACCTTTTCAGCAGATTGTAATTTAAGTGGCCTGATAGAAAACTAGACTTCTGCACCTCCTCTTGGCTCCTTTTTTAGGCTTTAGGAGGTCTACTTCATACCAGGAGACTTTGGCCAATCACAGGTCATTACAGAGAAAAGGCGCTCCTGTTAGCTGTCCCATCAAGTAGGAGGTCCATTTGGTACAGGTTACCGCATCAAGTCATGTTGCTAAGATAGTGGTGTGTGCGCATGTGAAGTGTGTGTATAGATCTGTGCTCATGCGGTCGCAGGAAGTGGGCAGTATTTTCAAATTCTGCCTTTTCTTACTTTCACTACATTCCTGCCCACTGCAGTTTTAGGTTTTTTTCTTTCTGAAGAAAACACACCTTCTTGTGCTGGGCATTTTTAGCTCAGTGTGCCACAAATTTCCCACTGCAATATAAAGTCCTGCACCTTTATGGAACCATTGTTAGAAGTGGAGAAAACTCAAAAATATCTTCTGTACAGTATGATACAGGTGTAATTTGATAAATCATAAAAAATGAAAAAATTAAAGTTGAATTTTTTTAAATCATTTATCTAACAAAAAAAATGAAAATCTGGAATCAACATGTACAACAAGTGTTACCACTACTGGAAAAATAAGCTGCCTCTACGTACTACTGATATTTAATTACTCCCTGTACTTTGTAAAGTCTGCCTGCAGTTTAGCCAAAAGGTCCCTACATTTTGATGACATGACTGCTGGTCACAGCTCGATCACTAGTAGCTTCACGGTTGTGGTGAGAATAACAGATTTTTTTGTTTTTTCTACAGAATGTGGTTAAAGCCAACAGGTCTTTTTTTTTTGCAAAAAATTGAAATGAGACATGTAGAATAAAGTGATTTTGATTAGATATCACTTTTTTAAGCTTTTAATTTTCATAAAGGAAACATGCATCACAAATGATACGTTCATGGCCTGTAGGAAAGTCAGAAATCCAACATTTTTTCTGTTTTTTTTTTACCGTTGCTGGTCTTGATAAATGGTGTGATTCTGGTGATTTTTTAATTATGACATGCCTTTATAACCAACCTACCAGTGGGTTAAGAAGGTTAAGTAACATTGTTCTATATATTTCACTCAAATCTACATCTTATCGTAGCACATTTGTTTTTGTGTTTCCTTTCAGCGATCCTGTACTATCAATAATCTGTCCAACAGTTAACAGTAACAGAAAATACATGATTAATTTCTGGGACATTTCAGGCAAACTGTCCTCATGTCCTCCTTGCTGATGGTTGACTGACATGTGGTAATGTATAAATTTAGATAATTTATGTTTCATAAAAAATAAATAAAAGTAGAAGTGACACCTGTAGCTGTAATTAAATTAGTTTTATAGGAAATATATAAATTATCTGAGCAGTAGAAATATCCTGACCTTTATGACCTTAAACCTCAGTTAAAACAAGGTCAGCATCAGGCTTACATTAAACCTCAGAAACAGTGGCCTCTACAGGACACAGAAACAGAGTGCAGATGAAACCACAGGTACAAAGTGATCATGACACTTTGACCAAAACAACACAAGTTTAAATCCATCATGAACCTGAAAACACTGCTAATCTAATGACATAGCAATGAGGTCAGAGAAATGTTGTTATTTAAATCATTTTGTCTAACTCTGCACATACAGTAAGTTCAGTCCACATTTTCCAGTCCCTGATAATGATTGAAGACAAGTACGATGTATAACGACAATTGTGCGGTTACCTGAGACGTGGTTTGTCCTGCAGGGATGATCTATGAGTTGACGCAGATGCCAGTCTTCCCATAATCCTCTGGCTTTTATAGCTGCCTTATCGTCCAGATTCAAGTTTACATCTCCCAGAATACGACCTGACAAAGATGCCAAAAAAGAATGCATATTTATAAAACGTACACACAACACACTTTACATTTTACAGAACTAAGACAAAATATATTAACTGAAAGCATCAGAGCTGTGTAAGAAGATTCTTAACTCAATAAAATAATGGAAAGTAATGAGGTAAAGACAATAAAAGGCAGAACAAAAACAATAATGTGTACCACTTGATATAACTAATGTAACTGAAATTTGTTCATTGTACTGACAGAACATGGTGCACGGAATCCTTTATATATATATCTGTTTTTACCAGAACTGTTCTATTGCACCATTCACAAGGCATTTTCTTTCTTTTCTTATTTTCTTTATTTCTAAGATATTAAGTGCAGCTAACAAAACACAAATGATAACTTAGGACTTGTGTTGCAACAACCAGCTCCCTCTCTACCGAGGCCAGTCTCCCTTGCAAAAGAGATTCTTAATCTCAATGGGCTTCTCCTGGTTAAATAAAGGTTATATACCTGTGACGGAGCTGGAGGCGGGGCGGGCGTGCAGGGCGATATCGGGCTGAGACGGGCTGTGGCTGTGGACAACCGGCATCTGCTGAGCTTTGGACATCCCGTGTTGGCCGCCTTCCGTCTGGCTCGGGGGAGCCAGCAAGGGCTGCTGGGAAGGGGTTGAAGCAGGGGGCATATGTGGCGGTCTGATCTTCTCGGCCATCAGCTGCTCCTTGATTTTATTGATCAAGACTAGGTTATCCAGCTGACAACCAGGAAGCAACATTTGTGACAAGAGAACAGCCATCATCAGTTCAGTCAGCGTCAGTTTATGAGGAAATGGTTCCCTCCAATGGCTGATACTTGAAATTGTAGCCAAAACGTAATTAAAAAACATGTTCAAGAGCTGATGACTGTATTTACACCAGTGGTTACCTTCCAGCCTTTTGGCTTGTGACCTCCTAAAATAAAATAATGTCAGCTTTTGAGCTCCTCATCACATTATAACACATTACTTTAGTGTGGTTTCACCGATTTGTCTCATTTAAAAGATTTTTTGAGGCAAAAAAGGTGAAATTGTTATTATACTGTTTTCTAGGCCTGAATATGGAGCATTCTTGAAAAAAATCAATCCAGTAATTAATGATGTAGCCCCCCCCCTGCAAATTTATGTTTGGACAACAAGGGGCAGCAGACTCTTAACAAAGTGCTTTACATGTAATCAGACAGGATAAAATCTGTAAAATCAAAATAGTATAAAATACTAAAAACAGGCAGGATAGCAGCTTGTAAGACCAAATTCTAAAATTAAAATAAATATGAAATATTAAGACCATTCAGAGCAGCTAAAAGCCAATAAATACATGTACTTCTTGTGGTTTTTCTTGAAAATGTCAATGGCGGAAGAACATTTGATTGATGAAGAGGAAGGCTGTTCCAAAGGTTGACTGATACCACTCTAATATTTGTACACTAACTATGTAGCCAAGGCTAGCAGGCAGCTTAGCTTAGCTTAGCATAAATGCTGGAAAAAGAGTGAAAGAGACAGTCTTGCTCTGTCCAAAGGTAAAGAAAACAGCCCATCTGCACCTTTAAAGCTCATATGTCACATCAATGTTCATCAATGTCTGTTTCAGTAAAATCAGCTCCTTGACCTTCAATACTTTAGATGTTTCAAAAATAGAGTATGAATTCTTGAGTTCATTCAACTCTTGAGAATCAATACATCCCTCCATCCATCCATTATCTATACACCGCTTAATCCTCTGTAGGGTTGTGGGGGGGCTGGAGTCTAATCCAATTGACTAAGGGTGAAGGCAGAAGACACCTGGACAGGTCACCAGTCCATCACAGGGCCACATAGAGAGACAAACAACCAAACACACTTAATTTAGAATCACCAGAATCAATACAGTGTGGTTCTAAGTTATCCTACAATCAGATATGTCTATCCTGATTGTTGGATGACGGTATCCTCATCCATACAACACAAGGGGTCGCTATGATAATGATGTGAATCATGTGCTTTGGCCTTTGCTGTCACCACATCTCAACTCAACTAAACACCTATGGAAGATTTTGGACTGACGTGTTACACAGCGCTCTCCTGGCAGTACAGACAATACAATCACCACAATCTCAAAGTGGACACCCAAAATCAGTGTCACCAAATGAGTAACTGAACAACTGTGAAATATGGTTAAAATCTCCTCTTCTTTAATAAGTACTGGCATTCAGTGGTGGCCAGAAAAGTGACAGAGTGAAGCTGACCTTTAGGACATGCAATATTATCACTTAATCAATTAGTCCCATGAGGCACTTGTATGAAATCTTATCATAATCAATATCAAAATGTGTTTCATGAGGTCACAGTCACCTTTGACCTCTGACCACTAAGATCGAGTCAGTTTATACTCGAGTCCCAGTGAATGTTTGTGCCAAAATGTGAAGAAAATCCCTGAAGATGTTCAAGAGATACACATACAGTATATATTTTAGGGAGAATTGGACATATGGATGGATGGACAACCTGAAAACATAATGCCTCAGGCCTCGGATGTGGATTGTGAGGAGGAACAGATATCTTCTCATCTCTCAACTTTCTTGCAGAGAGTTTTGCTTCTGATTATTTCTTGGCCATAAGAAGATGCCACACTATAAAACCACAACTAGTCTGTTTCAAATGGAGCACTTTGTACAGTTTAAACAAACGAGATGTGACACGTTAAAGCTTTAAAGGTACTGATGGTTTATGCTTCTTTTAGACAGAGACAAGCTAAGTGTTTCCACCTGTTTCCAGTCTTTATGTTAAGCTAAGCTAAAACAGCCTTGACTGTAGCCTCATATATAAAATGTCAAACTATTCCTTTAGACTATTAAATTAAGAAAAAAAACGGTAACCCCTTTCTAAGAAAATTTACAGTCAAATAATTTCATGGCTTTATGTTGACATGTGCACAATAAAGTGAGAATACCACGGTCACTCACCTGGCCAGGCATCGCAGGAGGTGGAGGCCAGAAATAGGCATTGTTAAAGCGAGGTTCAGCCATCCTGAAATAAAATAAACACACACAAGGGGGTCATAAACAGGATGAAGGCAGCTTCTCTGTGTGTCCAACAGTGAAATGCTGATCAGGACACGTACTGTGAACATATTCGTAGTCAAACTTAAATAAAGCAACGTTTACTTCATCACTGGTTGCACAGGTGAGTGATTTTTCTTTATGTTTTCTTGTGTCCAGCTTTGTAATAGGCAAAGCAAGAAACAAGGATTAGAAGAAAATAAATAAGAAAAAAAATAAGTGTAACCATGTTAATAATAGGTTTTTACCTGCCTTCCTCCTCTGTTGATCATTTTGCGACCCCTAAGATTTACCTCCTGATTATTGTAAGATATTCCTCAAGAGTGAATCATGTGTATTTATGTGTAGATCTGTTGTTAGTGCAGCACACAGCAGTTACAAACTTGTGTCAGCAGCTCTCCACCCAAGCAGCAGCTGACTGTTTGATGTAATAATTTGAGAGAACTTTTCTCAGTCTTGTGATAGAGCCTTTTTGTAAAAGACATTCTGCATTTGTTCACTGCTTCCCCAACAGTGCAAGAAGGTCTTGTTTCCTCACTCCGCATCACTGATAACCGTGTAAGGGAGTCCAGGAGCTTTCTGTGAGGATTTCCAACAACCATGTCTGCATGATGGGCATGTTGCCTGAGAGATACGCTCTCACATGGTCCCAACAGCTAGTGAGGGGAAACCTCCAAAACAGTTATCAGAGAAAACAGAGCTGTTTAAAGTGATGTGGCTCAGATCTTAATCTGTCGCTGTCCTGACACATGGGGCCCATAGTCTGAGTCTGATGGGAAACAGCACAAACTTTGTCGTTCTTCAGAGTATAGCGAGACCTACATGAAGCAGCCAGTGCCCAAAGCCAAAAGGTCAGTAATTCAGCTAAAACATGGAATAACTTGAAAGAAGATGCTGCACAGAAACAACATGCTACACTATTTGTAAGTGACACAGCAGTTAGTCTTATATTTTGCCAGATGAGAGCAAGAAATTTTCTCTTTTTAAAGTTTTGCATAGGTTTGAAATGAGCACAATGCTTGATCAAGTGTGTTTGACCAGATGGCTACAATAGAATCTTATTTTCAATGCAGACAGAGAGTTACTGACTGTTCAAGTTGTGATCTGAAGGCCTTTCTTTCCACAACTTCTCTTTTCAACCCCGTATGAAGTTCTTTTTAAAACATTTTGCATTGCATGCTTTGGCACACTTCACCATTCCTAAGTCTGTTTGGCTTAGCAGAGGCATAACACAGTCCACATCTCGGAGCCAAGAGAAACAAATCCGATACGTCCAGGGGTACGAGCGTACAGTACACCCCACAAAATATTTCTCTAATGATGCCAGCGGGGATCAGTTTCACTTCCTGGAAGCTTTTCGGCCTCCGGGGAGCAGGTTTAGGAGTTTGACTGCCGACGGACATCTTTGTGTCGCTTTCTGAAGTGGCACGTTTAGCTGAAAAAACAACCTATGGCAGCGTGTTGCTCCGTATGACTCCTGTGTGCTGCCATGTTTGGTGCTGTGTGTTCTCAGACCTCCAGTCAGCAGGTTAAATGTTGCAACCTGTAGAGTCACAGCTGAATTGTTTTCATCCATTTATGGACTTCTTTCGGTTACGGCTTGTAATCGTGAAGTTGTAGGGTTAGTTCCAGCAGGTAGGAAAAACATCTGTACATGCAGTACGTCTGGAGCAGGTGTGTTAGAGAGTTAGAGTGCTCTTGTGCATAAGGAGATTCCTGCACAATAGTCACAGAATGATTATTTTTATTTATCTGTCAATCTGCAGAGCATCTTTTTGATTATTTTGTCTACAACATGTCAGAAAATAATGAAAAGTATAATTTCCGACAGCCCCAGTTTAAGACCCAAAGATTTATCAGCAAAATGAGCATCAAACTGTCACATATAAGAAGCTGGACCATACAACAGTTTCACATGAAAAATGACTGTGATGAATGAAGTGATAATTAAAATAGTTTCATGATTTGGAACTGATTTTCTGTCATTTGACTAGGGATGAACAACTTGAGGAACATATCTAATCTAAATGTGATTTTTCTGACAGAAGCTGCAATTTGATTTGCAATACAATTATTTAAAGCCGAGCTTCAGTTCAATATTAACTAATAGATTTAAAACATGCAAAGGAACATTAATGCATGAGATACCAAGACAGGTGACAGGACAGATTAAACTCTGGGTCTGCATAATGTCTACTCTACAGTGCAGACTTCCTTTGAGATTTGCTACTTGCATCGTTGAAGTCGCGATTTTAGATTTGTAACCGATCAGTCATCCTGCCCTGTGTTCCAACTGAGGATTAACTGTCTGACTTTTTCAGCTTTACCACCGTTACCCTCAAAAATCAGTACATCAAACTGAATTTTGGTCCCATTTTATGAAAGTTCTAACCATCACAAACTAATTAGACAGATGTTTGATGGAAAGTAAGAGTCTTTTCTAATAGGCTGCACTTTAGTAGTCTTATTAATGAGCCTTTTGGATGGATGAATATAAAAACTGGAGCTGTATTTTATTGATGAAGGCAGATTTTTGCCCATGTGTCATGTAATTCAAGAAGCTCTGATCATGTCCAGTCAATGTTTGATTACAATAATTTTATGGTGTCTTACAGATTTATGTGAGATTTGCACTTAAATAGCAGTAAATCGGCTTAAAATAATCATTATGGGGTTGTCAGGTTGTAAAAAATGTGTTAAATTATTAATATTTACAACCCAAGAAATAAAAACAACCCAGAGTATTTACTACTGGATTACTGCAGATTACAATAGCAGAATATTATAAATATACTTTTTAAATATAAAGCATAATAGATCTCATTATTGACTTATAATCTATAAATAATAACATATTTTTGATTAATAAAAATATTTATCTGCTTACTGTTATTATTAATATTATTAGCAGAACAATCTTTGTCTTTGATGTTAGGTTCTATAATAATCAAACAGATGGTTGGTAGTGGGTCAGGTTCAGGTGTTACCTCACTCATCCCCATCCTTTGTAGACAGAAAACTATCTTTAAAACCTTCAAAAACGCTCCCTTACTGTGAGATCGCCTTTAAAATTAAACATCTGTCATCCCTGAAGAAAAAGTTGAGGTTAACTTTTCCTTTTTTTTTATACCTGCTGTGCTGGATTAAACCTCCGTTACGAGCAAAAAGATTCAGAAGGTGTTTTTTTCCCCCCCATCCTAACCTGAGCAGCTTCATAGAAAACAGCAGCCAGAGAAGGCTCCTCCGCAGCGCCTCGGTCTGTCCGCCGCCTCTCCCACATTCTCAGACAGTTTATTAAAAAATTTCAGACAAAAGGAAAACAAAAATGGCAGCCCTGTCTTATTTTTATAAGCACTGGACGCCATATTCTGCAGATCCGAATATTAAAAGCAGATAAATCCGCGGGTGCGTAATGAAACGCCGCTGCGCCGCGTCCGCATGTGGCATATTTGCATTAAGCGTACGAATGATTGTTTACTTTGATTTGCAGGTTTGAATAGCCCGGCTCGAGGAGGAGGAAGAAAAAAAAAAGCCCTGACACTTCCTACAACAATCATCATGCCTTCGCCTGAACGCTCCGCAGCTGTTGAGCCATAAATCCAAACGTCGATCGGCCACACTGGTGCGTTATGGAAGCTTTTAGGTCCCGAAAACCCAGAAAGCGTTCTTTTATCCTTAAACGCGCTGCTATTGTTTTTTTTTAAATCGCAACTTTTGTGCACGACTTCAATGGAGACGAAGCGACGCGGAGCAGCAGCGAGAGAGAGGAAAGAGCAGAAAGAGAATGTAGCATCGAGAGGAGAACGTACCTGAACCAGCGAGAGGAGAGATATTTTTTTTAATAAAGGATTAGACTCTTCTTTCTGCTCGCTCTCAGTCGGACTTCAAACCTTCCGGGTCGCCTGCTGTTCACTTCTGGGTGCTGCAGGCGAAGGAATTGTTCGGTGTGAAAACGCAGCGCTGGAACCGTTTTTTTTTAACCCATTTTTCTGTCCCTCTAATTTGGCAAAAAAAAAATTTGTGCAGATGTTTTTTTTGTTTTTGCGGTGTGCACGTAAATTCCGTGTGGAGTTCGTATTTAACAAAAGCATTCCTGTTGGGGTGGTGATATATTATCGCATGCGTAAAGCTCACTTTCTCTCACGTGTAAAAAAAAATCGGACAAAATTCTGCAATAAAACACATTTCAATATAGAAAACATCCTGTTTAATTTGCCATCACAGACACAGAGGTGCGTAATTGTGATGGTGGGGATGTGTTGTTGCATTCAGGTCCTCTTTATTTATATATATATATATGTGGTGTGTGTCTATCCCAGACCTCCACCGTCATGTACAGTAAATATGAAGTGTAATCCTCTGAGCAGCAGCATGACAGGCTGCTAATATGCTGTGTGCTGAGCTCAGCAGGCAGCAGGAGATGGCACTGCTGCCACAGCTGAGAGCTCCAGCCCTCAAGGCTTCTTTATTAAAGCTGAAAACCATGAGGAGATGTGCAGAAATCTGCCATGACTTCACATGAGGGAATGGGACGTCACTAATCACACATGAAATAATCAGATTATACACTCAATTATCAAATTATTTATTACCTTCCCACTATTTTAAAGCAGCGTTGATACAACTTGATGGTTACTTTGGAAGCCGGTGCATCCCATTTAGATCAATGAGGGTATTTCTGAATCATTTTTGACAAACTATGCATTTAAAAGCATTAAAAAACATTTTAGGATACCAGCAGCAATAGTTCCTTAATCTGATGTAAGTGTGTGTACGCAACTAAAGGGTAGTTTCTTACAATTTATGTTGTTTACTTGTTGAATCATATTTTTTTAGTAAACAAGGGAGTGACTATTAAGCAGTTCCTGCAAATTCAAACAGCTACACAAACTAGAGCCTCCATAATGACCACACATGTGAATCAGCACCTCTCTAAGCTGGGATTTATCGCAGGACTCTTGTATTAAACTGCATTGGTTTCATCTCAGTGTAGCGAACTAGCAGCTGAGTGAAATAGACCATCACTTCTCCATTATATCAAGTGTGATTATCAGCAAAACAATAGACCTGTTGTCATCCAAACTGTCTAAAAGGCTGTTTTTCTGCACACAAAAAACTTTTATCCATGAAGTCAAATGCTGCATCTTAAAGGATTGTAAAATTCATTCATGGGCGTCAGTTACTGTCAGCGCTCAACATGGTTGCTTTCTTCCGTGCATCATCTTCCGTGCACACAAACACACACACGCTCAAACACATTCAAATCGTATGTTTCCATATTCACATAAGATGCAAAACTCCACAGGTCTCATCTCATATCTGTGCCATGAGTCAGACGGAGGAAACAAAATGCATCCAAATGAAGTGACTGCCAATAATTACAGAGGCACAGCAGACATGGAGGTCATTGATCTGATGCAATATCTCACCTGCTGATCCCTCAGCACACATCTATGGCTGTGACTTGGGCTGCGAGCCATTATGGATGACTACTAAGAAGATCTTTAAAGCCTTGCCATGGAATAACTGGAAACCAGTCAATTCACTTCTCTCCAGACACAATTAAAATGTTTTTTCCACGTCATTTAACTTTACTTTCAAGAGATAAATCTCTCTGCTGCAGCTTCTTATGGGCTTAAATATCATGAGATAAAGGCCTCTGAAACCCACAGAAACATTGTTTTGAAAAATTCAAAGAAAAAGAAAAAAAAATCTGGTAGCACTAAAGAGAAAAAGTCAAATAAACATGTAAAGACAATGTGGTTTGTAAACTTTATGTCAGTAGAACACACATCTGTGAGGTTCCTGTTGTTTAAAAGCAGTTGATGCAACAATGCTTCACTGGATGGTGTTTAAATCCATGAAAGCTGCATTTAATATGTATTTTAAACAGGCATCGTCATTGAGATCAGAATCTCTTTTTTCCAGGATAAACCTGCGTAGAAGGAAAAATAAAGAACAAACAGAACTTGTTTTTGATGTTCCTCAGCAGATGGAATTTGCCTTGTTGTCACGGAGATGCTCATATTCAAATTTTCATTTTGCATTTTCTTATCAGATTATGGACTCCTTGTCCAAGCTGGCTTAAACGTTGTGTTTAAAAGTATATTTTTGAACCTTTGGAGCTTTCTTGCACATCTACAATGAACCTCTAATCTCAGCTTTTAAGCAACATGAGCAAGAAATCCTGTAAGTGCTAAGAAAGTATGGATATTCATAATTTTATAATGTCATGTGATAGAATCAAAAGCTACAGGACAGGTGCTCTCAAGTGTTAAAACTGCTAGAGAGATTTTATCCTTTTTGTGCAACTCATTCCATCTATAAGGTGTATTAAAATCCAGATTTCACAGGTTTGAACATGAGATACCACTGAGGTTACAGTAAACTGTCCTTATCATCATTAGAGCTGTGTTTAGATGTAACCAGAGAGCAGAGACAATGAGGCGGTTTTCCCTGGAGAGACTTATAGATAAATAATGTACAGTTGAACTCCTGTCTGTTGGTTAAACAGGACCATCCTGTCTGTAACAAAAGCTATAACAGCAACCTAATGTGATAAGCAGTCACTTGTGATTCATAAATGGGTTCAAATGGAGCATTAAAAAGCACAAATCGATCATATTTCTAAACCTTTCTACCTCCTTTCTGCCATTGACTTGTTTTATCAGACCAATTATTTTCTGTTATTCTGCCTCAGAGATAAGATTTGTCATATTGCAGATTCATGATTTAATGTTACCAATAGCTTTTTTTTTTAAGACTTTAGTTGACTGTAGACTTTAGTTGGCACATGTGCACTACTGAATGCACAGTAATTATTTTCTTATGGATCTGGTGCAAAGTTTCTGTCAAAGATAAACACAGTTAATAGTCTTTTTGTGTAGGTATATAGAGCCTATATTGAATACCCTTTGACTGCCTCTTAATTAGAAGATGTTGTGAATTGGTAGACTGAGTGATGAACAGGTTTAATGTGTAAATACTGATTGTCTAATCCTGTTTTAAAGGAGATCCTGGTTGCGTGTTTTGACTGTAACCTCTGAAATAACATGCTGAAGTTTGAACAAGTCGGGTGTAACGCAGAAATGTTTGCACATTCTCATTGAAAATCATCTTTCATCTAGTATGTCTTTGACTAATGTCAACAGGTCTCTCACACACAAACATGCACTTTGCATCCCTCACTGTTAGTTAGTTAGTCGTTGGACTGGTTTTCTTGTCTGTACAAATAGTGCCACACCCTCTGAGATGCACATGTTGTCTCACCTCCCCAGGCCAGG